>CM051258.1:56706268-56771268 GCA_027921565.1 Artemia sinica | reverse complement strand
ATGGATTGAAGTGACCCAGAGGACGCCCACCCACTAGGTGGAAAGACAAAGCCGATGAATTCCTCATCCAAGCCCACATCCCGGTGGAAGAAGCTGCGATCCTGGCAAGCGATAGGTCAACCTGGAGGCGCCTAGTCTCATTGTTCTCTACGCCGAACCCTCGGCAGGAGCCTTAAGTCAAGTAAGTCAAAGGAAGATAAGCTAACTTTTCCCTTTGAATATTGTATTATCTATTATGGCTTTTGAATTGTTTGCTGCTATTTACTTCAGATATTGAAAATTCTCCAACAGGATTGACATTGAAATAAACGTCAAAGAAGAAATTGACTATATTGATGAGGTTGCGGAGTCAAAGAATTTCTCTGAAGGGAAGCCGACGGAAGAGCCAATGGAAGATGAAGTAGAAATTTTTAACGCAAGCATTGAAGCTTTCCTCAAATCAGAGAACTAAAGATTCCAATTCCAGAAAAATAAGAAAATTAGACCCTTGATTGCGCAATGACCGATCAAAATAGGAAGATTATTTTAAATCCGTTACTGAACTTTGTCACGAGATCTATGCTTGATGGTGCGAAAATTGATCTGATTATCGGAAAAGCTGTAAGCTTTTTTGATCATGGTACTATTATCAGTGCTAAAGAGTTTCTGTATAAGGAGCTGAATATTCAGAGCCGGTGTGTGAAACATGCAAAGGATGAAGATAATGTATTTGACATTTGTAAACAGTTAAATCAGGCGGCAAAGGATAATTTGCCTGTTCCCACTTTTGTTATATTCTCACCTTCTGAAACCCCAATAATCGGGGAGGCAGTCTCGGCTACTTTAGTCTCGAAAGTTAATGAACTCTCTCGGAAAATTGACGGCTTTTTAGAGAATGCGACGCGTTCATGCCCTGTTTGGCCAGCTAGAATTGATACAAACGTAACAATTAACCCTGCCCCAGCTCCTACGTTTGCCGTTGTACTAAAAAACTGTCCTGCAAACCTGACCTCCCCTAATGCTCGTAAGGACTTCGTCGATAAACTTTGCCCTGAGGCCTCAGGTGAAATAACTGAACTTAAAAAATCGGCTTCGGAATGGAAACTTGTTGTTAAGTCAAAGCGTGTAGCGAAAAAAATTGCCGAGAATGCTAAAAACAGTACCTCAGGTGTCTCGGTGAGTGTGAAATCCCCACTGTTTATAGGGATCCTGAAAGGCGTACCGATCGAATACGATGAGAATCAAGTAAAATCTCTTGTACCAAATTGCGTAAAAGTTTCACAGTGCGGAAAGTCCTGAGTGTTCAAGGTCTACTTTGAGTCAAAACAAAACCTGGACCAGTTCTTGAAAGTGTCTGTGAAAGTTGGCTACGAAAAAGCTTTCTGCACAAGCATTTGTATATCTCCCAAAGCGTTGTTTCTCGTGTCATAAGACTGGGCATCTGGTCTCGCAGTGCTCTAATCGGGCCCTTTGCTCTCGCTCATGCGATCACACCTCAAACAGTGCCTCTCCGTGTTCGGAAAAAATGTTCTGTCTAGAATGTAAAGTTACCGGCCATACTTGTTATAGTGTACAGTGTCCTAATAACAACAGTCAACTAGCAAACCCCATGGTATGATATGGATGTGTCTACTACTACGCAAGCTGTACTTTCGTGGAATATTAATGGTGGACTTTTAGTCAAAATTCCTGTGACAAAAGGTTTGCTTTCAAATTGTGACGTATTGTGCTTGCAAGAGCATAATTTACGAGTCATAGTTTAGGCCTTCTGAAAATTGACAATAATTTTACTAGCTACTCAGTGCCCGCTAAATTATCCGCTTCCAGTGGCCGCCCCTCGGGTGGTATTGCGATGCTTGTTAGGACCTCGTGCCGGTCGAGTATTTTTGATTCATGTGATTTTTTTCTTGCTGTCCGTGTAAAAGAGTTATGTTATTGTAAACGTCTATCTCCCGACAGATTACCGCAATGACCGATCGGAATTTTTATTTACTTCTGCGTGTGAGAAACTAGGGTCTTGCCTTTCAAAGATTCGCCTGTTAGTTAAGTGTTGTATTATTATAGGAGATTTTAACTGTAATTTAACTGAGGCCTCGCTATTGCATACTTCTATTTTGTCTGGTATTTTTGACGATTGGCTTAGGATATTGCCGAAAGATCTTGATTACACTTACACACACCATTCAAGTCATGTGTCGAACCTTGACCATGCAGTTTCTTCTATAAATCTATTCACCTGTTCACGTCGTTACTGATTTCCAACTATCAGACCACCTTCCAATATCTGCATCTATTTATTGTCTCTCGGCTCAGTCTACTCCCACCACAAAACCACATCAGCCCCACGCCCAATTTTACAGGGATTCGGATAACATCCAAGATGATCTTTGTGCTGCAGTTACTAATTCTGTCCTACATAAAATTCATGTTCCGTTCCAGCTGCCCATGAAAAATCCGCAAGTTGATGCAAATGAAATACGGGTGTTGCTAGATATCTATCTTGCACGAATTTGCCATGCTCTGCGATGCGCAGAAAAAGCCGATATACCTCTTAAACGTATACGTCGGGGTGTCACAAAGCTCTGGTCCAGTAATCCGAGTCTAGTTGAAGCTTGGAGAAAATCCAAATTTTGGTACCATTTGTGGCTCCAGTATGACCGTCCTCGCTCTGGCTGGGTTTCTGACATTCGTCTTTCTACCAAAAGAAAGTATGCAAGAGAACTATCTATCCATATGAACCAGATAGTTGAAGAGACATCCCAGCAAGCTTCTCTGTCCCAACCTTCCTTCTGGAGAAATGTATAAAGAGATCCTCCTAGGGCCCACCTATCTGCTCAAGTTATTCCTGATTCCGAATGGAATTCATATTTCTCTGCTGAATTCTTCCCACCAGATGCCGCCCTACAGTCCGAATATGAAGATAAGCTTGATAAATTTATGTCTAGTTGTCCAACCGACAATTTTGTTCCTTCAGTTGATTCTGTACTGCGAGCAATCCAACGCCTAAAGCGTAAGAAATCTTCTGGCATCGATAAAATAAGCGCTCTTCACATTCTGCATGGAAGCGAGCTGCTGGTAAACCATATTGCTCTTTTGACGCAGATGATTGTTACCCAAGGAGTTGTACCGTCTTCTTTCTCAATCGGAGATCTCACTCCAATTCCAAAGAAAGGTAAACTCGCTACCCAGTGCTCGTCCTTCCGCCCTACAACATTGGCTACTATCTTCTGTAAGCTTTTTGAACTTCTGTTCATTGACCATCTGAACGCGAAATGCTATGTTCCACCTTACAAATTTGGATTCCAGCCACGTCTCGCTTTGTCGGTTGTTGCGAATGCATTGATCGATGCTGATGCATCAGGTGAAACCCTCGTGTTAGCCGGGCATGATGTTCGTAAAGCGTTCGACTCTTTCATTCACGCCGCTATGCTACTCCATGCAGCAAAACGTGGAGTGAGCCCTTCATATATCAGAGCCCTTCGAGACATGCATTAACGTCTTAAAGTTCGCCTAATATTCCACCCATTAGCTAAAGTTGACGACTCTCAAGTCTACACACCAGCCCCTAATATTTTTGTCAATGTCGAAAAAGGTACCCGTCAAGGTGCTGTTTCTTCCCCTTCACTCTTCAGTAATGGAATTCTTGATGCACAGTCAGCTGTTCCCACATCTTTCATCTTTGTCGGTCTTGATTTATCTCTCGTATATTATTTAGGCGACATTCTGAATTTGAGCCACACTATTAAGCACATTAGAGAGATTTTCACAGCGCTACAATCTGAGTATGCAAAACTAGGTCTTCAGTTCAATACTGAAAAATCCGAAGTTGCGTTCTTCAACTGGAAGCAAGCGTCGCCTAGGGATATTCCTCTCGGAAATAGCAGGATTAAGCCAGTAGATCATATCAACTACCTCGATCTTCCCATTGGTTCGTCAGTAATGCACATGCGACAACTATTAATTGCTCACATTGAGCGTAGAGTTGGGTTATCATATGCTTCTTCTGTAACTAATAAGTTACGGTTCAACCGCCACTTTCTCTCAAAACTTTTTAACTCTGTCGCACTACCACATTATCTGTACATATCGCCGTTTTGGAAAATGCTCACAAATTCTGACAAGTCAAAAATTCGTTCAGTTTTCTTCTGGTTCGCAAAATATCTTTTAATTTTTCCCTCTTGGACGCGCAATTCTTATCTAATTAGAAAATTCAGCACTGCTGACCCCATTATAGCTGTGGAAAAGCAAATTCGTGCTTATATTTCGCGTTTAATGAAGCTGAACCATCCCTGGTCGTCAGTACTGGCCCAGTAGTTAAGATATATTTGTTGTGTGTTTTTTTTTGAAGTGTTTGTTTTCGCGCTTAGTGTAATTGTTGCAGTTTTTAAACTGATTGATGATTTAGTCTCTTTTCGTACGAGTCCAATTTAAGTGACGCTGGTTATTCTCAATTTTGGTGTCAATTTTTCTTTGATAATATATTACGTATTTTACTAATAATTTAATTGTTTATTAATTATCGGTTCTTTTAAGCATATTGCTTTAAGTAAAGATGTAAAAGGATCCGTGATTGAAAAATTTCTTGTTTCTGTTATTTATGTATATCGGAGTAAATGAATCATTTGTTGAGAGTGATCTGAGTTCAAGACCAGCGGGCGCAAGTGTCGTTTAATTGTTTTTACCGTTTCTTGTCATATTTACACTAGTTGATATGATTATCTACTGTATATTTTTTTAATTCACAGATGATTATTTGGGTTATTTTTTTGCCAATTGCGGTAAAATTTTAAAACTAAAAATATATATATATATATATATATATATATATATATATATATATATATATATATATATATATATATATATATATATATATATTATATATATATATATATATATATATATATATATATATATATGTATATATATATATATATATATATATATATATATATATATATTTAGTTTTAAAATTTTTTCATTGTCTAGGATTCAGCCTATTTAATGAACCGAAAAATTGAAATAGAAGGAGCAAAAAAAAGAAAAACAGAATACTTTTATGGCTTACTTCAGTTTTAAGAATTTTTTCGATGTCTAGGGATCAGCCTCTTTAATGTACAGAAAAGATTAAAATGAAGGAGCAAAAAAAGAGAAAAAGAATACAACACTCTTGTCGAGGGATCTGAAATGAAGGAGAAAAAAAGAGAAAAAAAAATACAAACCATGTTTAAAAATGGAGCATTATCATTGATGTCATCCAAATGGATTTCGACCACCAAAGTATTTGACTGAACTTTCCATTGGGCTCTAATCGGTCTTCAGCAATAATATTTACACGAGCCTGAGGATATCCATTGGGAGGATCTCGGTCAATACCCTGCAACAATGAAAACACATATTAAAAAGATATTAAATGCAGAGGAGTGTACACGGAAAGGGGGGGGGGGGGTTGTACGTGGCAAGGGGGACGAGTGTTAATGGCAAGGGGGAGGAGCTTAGGGGTCAGAGGCTCCACTCCAAAAAGGCTTTCGTGTCAGAACAAGAAAATGTCATGTAAAAAGGTTATAACTTTCTATTCCAGCAAGCTCCCCTATAAGGGATACATTATTTTGGACTCTTCATTGAGACTGAAAGGATTCCCTTTCTTATCAAGGTTCTCAAAAAGTTTGTTTAGGCAAAACCTGTGTTTTGACAAAAATTGTCAAAAATGTTTGCCATTTTTGACATTGTCATAATGTTTGTCAAAAACCTATAAAAAAGCTCAATCATCGAATCTTCAGGAGAGCATGCGCTCTTGATTTCTGTTTTGTTTTCATATATGCAATATTAAAAATTTCCGATTCTCTACAGTAAAGGATATCATATGATGTATGTAACAATTTCAAACTAAAGATCTAAGATTTGTAGCCTTCCTCCTCCTCCCATCCCTGGCCTAAGGCCAAACGATAAACTCTCGCTTTGAAAACAGAGGAGTGAAGGGAGCGATGGAGAAAAAAAAGAGACAGGGAAAGAGATACGAACACACCCAATCTTCACCCACCTTACCCACAATGTCTCTCTACCCTCAAGCATATGTTTTGATGTGTGTAATAATGTTCACCTTAGTAATCTTGATCTGTAGCCTTCCCAGATCCAGGTTTCAGCCCCCTCCCCCCCCCCCCCTATCGGCTAGATTTCATGATACAGTCTTGCTTGGAAGAGAAAAGACTGGAGGGAGCAAGGGATAAAAAAGAGAGACAGAGATAGGAACACACATTCCCTTACCCACCTGAAAGTGCCATACCCAATGGTTCAAAGCTGCCATCACCGATTTTTACAGAATGTGGAAAACTACTTACAGAGAAACACTGAGAAAATTTTGTAAATCAGGCCAGTTAGAAACGCGTTTGTTCTATTTCCGTCTCCCAGACATTTACTAGGTTTCCCACGAGTGGATTGGTGCGCTGGATTTACGATCCTTTGTCCGAGAGGACGAGGGTTCAAATCTTAGTGTACCCAATTATTTGGTATGGGAAGTGGCGTGACTCTGTAAGCTTAGTCAGAGTCGACCCAGCTTTAAACGGGTACCTGGAGAAATCTGGGGAAGGTAAACAGGAAGGGTGTGTGAAAGCACAGGATGGTTGGCCCCCAACCCCCTATTGCGCTTCCTGGCTAAGGGCCAAGACAAGGAGATCAGCACCACCGGTAGGGACTCTAAAGGCCAATGCCAAATTCTTTTTATTCTTTTATTTTTTTCCCACGCTGGCACAGAAACACACGAATAGTTAAAAATATAAAATTGCAAACTCTCAAGATGCTGTTTCTCAGGTTATAATAAAAAAGTAAATAGTAGCTGGCAAAAAGTAGCTAATAATAAAAAAGTAGCTGGTCACGAATTAGTCCCACTTCTAGCGCGGAAGTTTAATTTGAATGTTTTGGAATTTATTTTACATTACTTTTTTACGCTATATGTATGTACGTTGTATGTCATGTAGTTATGTGTAGGGTTGCCAGCTTTGTGGTCCATTAATGTGTCCCTTCAGCATCCAAAAATGTGTCATTTTTAGCTAAAATGTGTCCATCTTGAAATCTCAAAAACTAGAGATTATTCTTTTACAAGTTGTATTATTGGCCAAAACACGCCCTGTAAACCTCTTTCAAAGCGGCAAGTTACCATCAAATATAATGGAAACGAAAACAAAATCCATATAAAACAATTATACAAAATGACTCAGTGTGAAAGCCAAAACAGTTGAAATCTATTACTTTGAAAACAATCATCTGGCAAAACATCTTTGGCAAAACCTGGATGCTCAAAAAAAGAATAAAAAAAGCACTGTTTTGGTGAAAAACGACTTTTTTTTAATCAAAATATATATCCAGCGTCACAATTATGTCCGAAATTTCTAAAATATGTCATTTTTTGCCCTTTTATATCATTGTGTCCCGGCACATGAGAATGTGTCCTTTAACATAAAACGTATCCACCCTGGTTATGTGCGCTGTACCTCATACTCACATTGTTGTGTCTTTCCATGTGACAAGTTTTAAGGTAAAGACAATAAATATAAAGCCCAGAAACGTCTCCGGCGATTTATTATAAACTTTTCATTATAATTTGCGGAAGTTTTTTTTTTCAGGTGCGACAGTGTAATGTTTAAAAAAAAAAGTAGAAATACTTTGAAATTCTTAATGCAAGCTAAAAATATTTTATGCACTGCATCTCTGATATACAAGAGCCCTCTACTCATATTATAATAATATTTAATGACGTTCTTGAATATTGCCAATGACGAATAAAAGCAATATCCAATACGTACACAGAGGGGAGGGGAGGGAAGTCTGTGGCACCTCTGAAAAGATTTCTTACTTACATTTCAGAGCGATATTATTTATTTAGAGTTAGTTGATGGTATATTCATACTGGGATTTTACCAATACCGAAATTTGGCTAGCGCTACCTTGAGCCAATCACAATTCCTTATAGAATTTTTCAGTCAATTAGGAAATTCTATGAAAAAAATCTGACTCGAATCAGCGGTAGCTAAACCTCGGTATTAGTAAAATCACATTACAAATAGGGCTTAAGACGCAAAGAAAACCAATGAGAAATACTGATCGATATGAAAGGGAAAGTGTAAAAAAATAGGTGCAAGACTTTTCCAAGAACAACAGATAAAATGTATCTGTGCATGATTTTAGTGGCGAAAAGGCTGGGAAAAAATAAAAACTCATCATCGGATTCAGATCTCTGATTGAAAAGCTGAAGGATCCCTTGCTTTCTGTAATGTTGCAGCAGCTAGTTCATCTAACAAAGCTTGGACCAATGACCTATTTCTTCCCAAGCATTCTCTTTTTCTTACTAGATTTATACAGAGCATGACTCGTGTCATATAAAAACTGGTGGTTCTGAACAGGAACCACTAAATTTCGTACCTCATGGTGGTTTACAATTGACATGCTTTTCACTTTCAAAACTTTTTGCTCATTCTTGTTTGACAACGGACGAAAAATTCATTGGTACCATAGGAAAACCGAAAAATTCCTAGCACTAAGTCCTATTGGTGCCATGGATATGCCGATCAGTTTTCCCATAGTACCGATCGGTTTTTCAAGGTATTCCTATGCGCCTGAAAGGGCCTTTAGGTTTATGTCCTCCCATACCAACAGGCGCATAATCTACAAAATCACATTGAAATAGCTTCGAAAGGAGCTGTCAGCAACAAAGAAAACAAACTAACTAGACAATAGGATTCAATTCCGTTTCTTTAATGAATATTTAATAGGAATACTCCATAGAAACTTCAGGGACAAAAGGAGATATTAATATTTACTCCTGCTTTACGTTTTGCCCCATCCAGACTGTGAAACAGAACTATTTTTGATTATTCGACATTTGTACCTTTGAAATTTATAGAGATATGCAAGCATAAATAAGTTCTCTTTTTTACCTCTTTTAATCTATTCTTCTCTCCTCTTTCTACCAATTACTTCCTGCTTCTATTTCATTCACGCCTATGTATTTATCAGCGGCATAATTTTCTATGGGGAAGGGGGGGGGCAACTGCACCTCCCAGACCTCGGCCTACCCACCCTAGACCCCAGTTTGCCCCTCCCCCCCCCAGCTGAAATTTAGTTTCTTCAAAAAATATTGTCAAAACTAAGATAAGCCTGCACAATTCAACAGAAACAGATCAGTTTTCATTAGTTTATATTTACCTTTATAATACTTTTATACTAAATATTACCTTTATGTTACCAAATGGTTTATATCTCAGTTTTTAATATAATTTTACTTGATTAGGGAAAATTGGCCTACTGTTTCCTTTAACCATCTTTAGCAGAGTGGGTACAACTAAGTGTAATTATATTTGTTCTTTGAATCATTCATTCGTGGATAAAGAGAGGCGAGGCGCGGGAGGTTCTATCAGCCTTCCTTCCATGAAATGTCATGATATCAACTTTTCCTTGTTTTGAGGAAAATGGCCCTATTCCCTAAAAATAATATTCCCTAAAGTGTAGTAAATTAGTAGCCTGTTTTTCAGTCACTTTGATTTGAAATCTAACATAAAAAAGCTAATATTTATCGAAAACCGAATAGGAGAAGAATAACAAGTTTGGAATCCACTTAAGTTCCACCGAGATACGATCCAATGGGATTGAGAAGGGGTTCGTCCTCTCTGGGTTTCAAAAAAAGAAAAGAAAAGGGTTGTTATTCACGCCCCCTTGTCAATCCTAAAGAGGGCCTTCTATTAGATAGCTCGTTCTTTTGTATATTTTTTTTTAAATCACTCGAATGAGCTTAATCCGATTCAATCCTGCCCAGTACAAGAGATATACAAATAATTCTTTCTTAACTTCAGAACAGCATACATCTTTAGATCTGGGATGATCCGATTCAATGTCACTCGGTATATACATAATACTGTACCTTATCGAGGAAAAGTTCACCCTCCGGAGTAATCCTAAAATGCTTAGCGTATTGACCAGTCCGATCAAGGGAGAATGTAATGTAGGGGTTCTTTCCACCCTTATCCCAATCAGGATCCCTCACTGTAATCTTGGCAATTGGGTCTGGTCTTTTTTCTTCTTCAATTATATTTCTGACAACATGAGGATTCTGCATATTTTCAAATATGGGGGGATTATCGTTGACGTTAGATATAGTGACGTGGACTGTTGCTTCATCCGAGTGGATCCCATCTGATGCTCGAACTCTTAGATAGTACTGAAAGAAAAAAAAGTCAAATTTGAAAACAAAATCTAAATTCTGACACTGTTTGAAACTGTTTTCAATATAATAAATTAATCAATTAATCATTAAAATTATTATTAAATTAATCATTGAAAATTAGAAGTTCAATGAAACTGATTATGGTATATTTGAAACTGAATTAAGGTTATACTTTAATTCAATCATCTTCCAGTAGCATATATTTCTAAGAAATTTTCAAGTAGAGCAGACTATACAAGTTCATCTGCCATTACTAAGCCGAGTAAGAGACATCTGAAGTTCAAACACTAATTTCTGAAAAATGAATTTGGAATAAAAAAAAAAATTTGTGACTCAAGCTTGAGTCACTTCTGGTTGCTCTCAAATCACTTGTGACTCTTAAAAAGGGCATCTTTGGTTCTAATTTCAAATTATATGAGCCAGTCTAAAGTTTATAGGACCACCCATTCCATAAAAACCTTATATGCCCCAAGGGCATGACTTACAACCCTATCCCCAGGGCACTGAGGGGGGGGGGGGGGGTTGTGTCAACCCTAGCGGAATTGTTATATGTTCTTTGGACCATTTTGAGCAAAATCGCTATCGTAAAATTGTCTGACTTTAGATAAGAATTTCGCATTTATTATTGCAGAGTTCAAAAAGTATAAAAAAAAACTTTCGTTTTTTTACCTAAACATCAATCGTTAGTTTTGAGGAGTTTTCTGAATCACTATTTCAGAAAAACGAACAGGAATTCTAATTACTGAGTCAAAGTCTCATTTAAGCTAGAATGAAACACTGTTGACTTATGAGTTCAGACATGTACACAGGAATTTAATTCATGTTGCAAAAAAAAAGAAAAAAAAATTTCAATGGAAGTTAAAAAGAAACAATTTTTGTGAATTTTTCATTAAAAAATATATTTTTTTGGACACAATGAAAATACCAAAAAAGAACCATAGCGTCAAAATAGTATAGTCTACCTTTCAATCAGAAAAACTCAGTTTTCGTAGTTTACATTGATTTTCTACCAAAAAATTATATTTTTCAATGAAAAGCCCAAATTGAGCAATTTGTGTGAGCTTTTCATTGAAAATTTCTAATTTTTTGTGTCCAACCAAACCAGTGAAATTACCAAACTTAAGCCATTCAATAAAAAAGCCACATTTTTTGATCAAGAAAACTTTTCTTCTTTTTTGTGGTTTCCTTGATTTTGTGGCAAGAAGAAAAATGGTATTTTTACAATAAAAAGTTCAAATGTGTAAAAAATCGAGGCGAATATCCCAAAATTTAAGGGGACGCAACCCCAAACCAGCCACCTCCCTTTCCTCTGTGCACATCAAACTCTTCCTAAAATATAGAAGACGAGTCTTAAATCAAAATAACAATCAAGGCTGAAAATTAAATCGAATTTTTTTAACTTACTCCAGATTTTTTTTTTTTTTTTTTTTTTTTTTTTTTGTATTTCCCGGACAACACAATCAGAATTCCAATCTATTTTTGACCCAACCCTATGACAAATAAACGAAAACGCAATCAATTACAACACACCCACCAAATTTTCGAACTTTATAATTGAGTGACATCAGGCGCAGTTTTAGGGGGGACAGAGGGGATAATTGTCCCGGATGTAGAAATTTTAGGAGTGCAAAATTTCAATAAATAATCTAACGGTTCTAAACGGTTAAAATAATTAATAATAATTAAATAACTAAATAATTTAAATAATAAACTAAAAAACAAATTATTAATTAATCATTAAATTGAAAATAATTTTGTTAATAAACCAAAAAATTGTTAAAATTTATATATATATATATATAATATATATATATATATATAATATATATATATATATATATATATAGATATATATATATATATATATATATATATATATATAATATATATATTTATATATTTATATTTATATATATTTATATATATGTATATATATATGTATATATATATATATATATATATATATATATATATATATATATATATATATATATATATATATATATATATTTATATATTTATATTTATATATATTTATATATATGTATATATATATGTATATATATATATATATATATATATATATAATATATATATATATATATATATATATACATATATATATATATATATATATATATACATATATATATATATATATAATATATATATATATAATATATATATATATATATATATATATATATATATATATATATATATATATAGATTTTATACACCACGAACTGTGAGTAAGGAGCGACCCGGCTCAATAGTAACCGAAACTCTAAAAAACGGAATTTTGATACCAGTAGATACATCAAAAGAATCGAATTTTTATGCTGATTTCAAATATATAATTTTCATCAAATTTAGCATCACCCATCAAAAGATACGGAAAATATTTGCCTCATTTTCAAAAAAAAAGGGGAAAACGCCCCCTAAAAGTTATAGAATCTTAATGAAAATCAAACCATCAGATTCAGCGTAACAGAAACCCTAGTGTATATGTTTCAAGCCACTATCTGCAAAATGTGGAATTTTGTATTTTTTGCCAGAAGAAAATTCTAGTGCCCTTCTTAAGTGACCAAAAAAATTGGAGGGTAACTTGGCCCACTCTAACTCTAATTTTTTCCCAAAGTTACCCAGTCAAAATTTTGAGATAACCATTTTGTTCAGCATAGTCGAAAATCTAATAATATGTCTTTGAGGATGACTTAGTCCCCCACAGTTCCCGGAGAAAGGGCTGCAAGTTATGAACTTTGCCATTGTTTACATATAATATTGGTTACTAGGAAGTATACGGACGTTTTCAGAAGGGATTTTTCTGGTGGAGCGGGGGGGGGGGGGGGGGGTCGGAGGAGGGGGTTACGTGGGAGGATCTTTCCAAGGAGGATGTTTCCTTGGGGGAAGGGACATTTCTATGAAGGGGTGCCGGATTTTCCAGCATTATTTAAAAAACGATCAGAAATTTAAAATGAAAAAACAAGTTTTTTCAACTGAAAGTAAGGAGCAACATGAAAACTTAAAACGAACAGATATTATTACGTATATGAGGGGGTTCACCCCCTATTCAATACCTCGCTCTTGACACTATTTTTTTTTTCTTTAGTACTTCCAAAAGAGCTATCTATTTTAATTAAACGGTCTTTGTGATTCAAGGATTTGTGATCCGAACAAAATTCGAACTTTACCGTAAAGAGCGAGGCATTGACTAGGGGGTGAACCCTTCATATACGCAATAATTTTTGTTCGTTTAAGTTTTAATGTTGCTCCTTACTTTCAGTTGAAAAAACTTGTTTTTTTTATTTAATATATATATATATATATATATATATATATTATATATATATATATATATATATATATATATATATATATATATATATATATATATATATAATATATATATATATATATATATATATATATATATATATATATATATATATATAAGCATAAATAAAAACAACCATGTGTAGATACGCACAAGGGAAACTCCCTCACGAACTTCTAGTACGACAGATTAGAGTAAGACATAAGATTTTTGTTTTTTTTTTGGGGGGGGGAGATAATTTGTTTCATTCAATTCTTTTTCTTCAGCAATTTTTTCTTTCTTTGCTCTTCGTTTACGTAACAGAAAACCACCATGGTTCTTCGCATTTTTTCAATATTGTTTTACTGCTCAACTGTCTCTTTGTTGAACATTAATGTGGAAAGATTTATCGTTCCTTGGATACATAAAACAAAAACAAAATATGTCGAACAATTAGCTAATAGTAACAGATATTCTTTTAACATTTCCCTGTATTTTCTCTGTGAGCAATGGGAATATTTAGAAAAGAACTTAGAAAATTGCATAATATCTTTAGCCAACTGATATATTAACTGTGACATTTTTTGTTGTTAAAGGACATCTTTTTAGCGCTATACTGTAGCTACAATAATTCATGAGAAGTCACTTTTATTTTTTTATTTTTTTACTTAACAAAACATTACTTAGGAAGTTATCACTTAATTTTTTCGCGGTTGATAAAGGCTCTGGGACGTGGAGTTGAAATATTCGGATGTTATTATTTATTGTTTTGTTGTTTTTTTTCCACGTTTTTATTCAAATTATACCCGTTTTTTCTTCCTTAAATTCTATAACAATTTCAAAAAATTATGTAAAGGGGTTTTCACACTACGTACGTAATTATCTATGCTAAATGGTTAAGTTACGTTACGTTAAGCATAATCTTTCACACTTAAACAAGTTCTTTCATTCTAGACTAGTCTAAAAATCCATAAAAAACCATCATAACCATCGTCTAAGATCATCACAATCATCATAGGCAAGGTCATCAATAGGCAAGGTCATCATCAATCATCATAGGCAAGGTCATATTAAGAACGTGGAATGGAGATTCTAGCTCTGATCAAGCTTAAAATGCTTTCTAGGGAAAGTTTATCAATTTGTTCTAAAAATTTACTAATTGCTCATCCAGAAGACTCATTTTATTGCTGCTATGTTGAGCTTTCCATAACGTAAAATGAACCACCAGGTAAAATATAAAGCAGAGGCCAAGTCAAGGCCACGAGGCAGTGCCGATGTTATGGACGAAATTTGCTCTACAAGATCGCATAACGTAACATAAAGTCTTCAGTTATACTAGTAGGAAATGTTTTATAATGTAGGTTATTACCTAGGAGGTTTCTAGCTATCATACACTAAATGCATATTAGATAACTGACATAAGTTAGGACATATTTTATACAGAATGGTGCTATCTGTCGAGTCAATAATTTAAAAGAAGCCGTGTCATTTTTTTCTAGTGAGTAAAGAATATTACTTAGGAAATATTTCTAGGACTTTCTTATTGTTTAATATTTTTAGACAGTCAATATCAGTTGTGACATCTTTTGCTGACAACGGAGATTATTTCAAGGCTGTCTTGCAGTTGGGATAATTTAAAATAAGCCATTTTTTTATGTAAGCAAAGGATAAAACTTAAGGTTTTTTTTGTTACAATCCAATAGTGAGCTAAATTGCAAATTGTTATCAAGTAACAAAATTAACCTACAACTCATAGGGAAGAAGATGAAGTCTCAATTAGGCTAGGAAAATTTCAACGGGCGAATCAAAAGATACTTCTTCTACAAGTGTAAATGAAAATCCTTATAATTTTTTTTTAATTATTGCTTAATATCTTAACCAAACAATAACAATTTGTGTCATCTTGATTTCTTTACATGAACTGTACCAGTGCTACACCGCAGTTACGATAAATTATAAGAGCTTACGTCACTTTTTCTTTTAATGAGTAGAAAATATTTCTTAGGAAAAATTTTTTTTACCTAATCACCCACAAATTTTTCAATATTTATAGAGTCGATAACAGGTACAATCGATATAGGGTGTAAATTCTTACTTTTTTCGTAAAAAAAAACCTATGGTAGCCATGGTATACCATGGTATACCATGGCAAAAAATAGCTAAAAGAGACACATGACATTCGTTAAAACTAATATTGTTGTTCTTCTATATATAAATACATTTATAATGAATAATAAATAAAAATACTAAATAATAATAACAAAATAAATAATAAATGAAATGATACAACAAATAATAAAATAAATGAATAATCCAAATCGTAGTATTGTACTAGAAAATTTGGTCGTGGTATTTTTTTTTTCAAAGTAGCTCCTTTCTATCACTCGTCAATTGTTTACAATCAATAGATAAGTGATTAAGGTTACAAAATACGTGCTTTTAAAAAGAAAGTGTTGCACTCCGTCAAAAAAACTATGGGCATCCTTAATTCCTAAGAAAAATCTTGATATGAAACCACGTCGGCCCTGCTTTTTAAAACAAATCGTGTAAATTTTGCTATAATACAAATTGTTTTATTCTACCGTAAGATTTGGACGCGGTGAGTCAAAAGCAGTTATCTGACAACTTTTATTTTCATGGGAGTGAACAACACTTTTACAAAATACTGCCTTTCTATCATTTGCCGATTGTTAAGACTCAATAGATAACTGATTAAGGTTACAAAATAAGTATTTTTAAAAAGAAAACATTATACTCCCTAATAAAACTATAGATATCCATTATCCTTGAGAAAAATTGCCAACAGATAATAATTGCGAAATACATACTTTTAAAAAAAAGTGGCAGGTGGAAACAATGGTTGCAACAATTCAAAGAGAGTTAGGAGACTTTTTTCTATCGTTATGTCACCACTTTTCAAGCGAGTAGAGGATATTTTCTAGAATTAGTCATCAATAACTAATAGTTCAACACCTTTAGATATCCAGCACAGGTTTTGAAATCTTTATTTTTGTTTTTAAGAGGAATTATTGTACCGCTTTAATTGCAGCTGTGGTAATTCAGAAGAAGTTATATGATACTTTGCCATTGAGAATTATTGTTTTCTATCCTTCAGCTGAGCAAAAATATTTGTTGGGAAATATTTTCCAGGTCCGACTCACAATGATCGTAATACTTTAAAACAGTCCATATAGGTTGCAAAATCATGGATTCTTTACGAGAAATTACTTCAATGTCAAACCCTTATTATGGGTAAAGAAACCGGTGTTAGGGCGTCTCCAGGATTTTGTTGGGGGGGGGGGGGGGGGGGTAAAGGTGTTTAAAAAAAGAACTTTGCAGAACGAATCAAGAATTAGTTTATATACATCTTTGTTACTTTTTACTAGTTTTATTCGAGAAGACAACCCCGTTTTCATAGCTGTGAAGTGACTATCGGATTTGTTTCGCATTAAATGCTTCGGACCAAATACTGCACGACCCATAAATTACAAAAATAATTTTGTATACCAGGGGACTGAGCTTCGATCAGCTGCCATTGTCCGTTTAACGAGATTTTTCGTAATAATATTTGTTTTAAGGTGTGAACAAAAAATAAATAATTTAGATAGGTCACAACTTTGGGAAAATTTATTAGAACCTAAATTTGAGAAAAAAAATTTTTTATGAATGATATCACAAATACCCAGACGTCCAATATCCTGATTGTTTTACTTTCTATACTGGTGTTAATACTGGTAAATTTCAGGTTTTTTTTTTTTTTTAATCTAAAAGATTTTGAAGAGTACATCAGGATGTCCAAAATCCCCTGTCCAGAAGCCGTTATTTTTCTCAAAAATCAAGTGCCACATACGTGCTACACAAAATTTCGCTAAATATGCTGGTTTCGCCCAATGCTGCTTGGAATTGCTCAATTTGTGTGGTGCTAAGTGCCGTAGCAGCACTTACTATCCCACATGTAGCACTATAGTGTTAAATGCGGCAACCCTGGAGTAGATTTACCCCTCCGCCCGAATCTCCACTGGCACCCATAGAGCAGGGGTTTGTTAGTCTTTTGAATACTTTACTTAAAAACCAGCGATTCAGTGAAAATTATTGGAAACAGTTTGCACTCTTTTAGAAGGTTTATATATATATATAGATATATATATATATTATATATATATATATATATATATATATATATATATATATATATATATATATATATATATAATATATATATATATATATATATTATAATATATATATATATATATATATATATATATATATATATATATATATATATATATATATATGTATGTAAACATATATATATATATATATATATATATGTATGTAAACATATATATATATATATATATATATATATATATATATATATATATATATATATATATATATATATATATATACATATATATATATATATATATATATATATATATATATATATATATATATATATATATATATACATATATATATATATATATATATATATATATATATATATATATATATATATATATATATATTATATATATATATATATATATATATATATATATATATATATATATATATATATATATATAATATATATATATATATAATATATATATATATATATATATATATATATATATATAATATATATATATATATATATATATATATATATATATATATATATATATATGTTTACATATAAATGACAACCGGCTCCAATAATGAAGATCAAGACAAAATCAAGCCCCTTTAAAACTCACCCAATCAGACCTGTATCTTAATAATTTTATAATCTTTTAACATAATTAAACATCATACATCAGTAATTTTTTCATAGTCCAGTTGGTTGTTGACACGGATAACTCCAGATTTTTCTTCAACCATAAAAGCGTTATCAACATTTCCGTCAGTGATGTCATAGCGTATCACGGCAAAGTCATCTTTATCCCTAGCAGTGACTTCAATCACTTTTGAATTGATATCAGCATCTTCAGCAATTTCAGCATTGTATGTAGGCTGTTCAAAACGAGGCGGATTGTCATTTTGATCGAGTACTTCGACTTTGAACTTCTTTTGATCTGAAATTTTGATATTCAACTTAATTAATGAATCAAGATTAATTTTTTAGTGTACCCAGAAGCAGGGTCGTTGCCCAAGTGGGAGAGGAGAGGGGGCTTATGAGGAAAAGGCTGAAGGCACAGTCATTTCTAAAAAATGAACTGAGTGACAAAAAGAAATGTATGCATTTATGCACACAGAGGCAGAGAAGGAGAAAGATATCCGCGCGAGAGTGACACAAAGAACCTCTGTAAAGTGGTGGGAAAACATATTTAAATACATATTAATTTAACATTAAATTAAAATAAATATTTCATATTAATTATTAAATAATAATAAATAATATTATTACTAATATATATATATATATATATATATATATATATATATATATATATATATATATATATATATATATATATATATATATATATATATATATATATATATATATATATATATATATATTAAATAATAACAATAATTTAATTTAACATAATTAAATATTTAATTTAATATATCTAAATACATGGGATTATGCAAATTTGTGTCAAGGCTCAAGGTTCAATGGGACTTATTTGACAAAAAAAAAAGGAGATAAATGAACTTTTAATATACTGCTCAGTGCCAAAAAGCATGTTTAGACCTTGTCAAAAATGCCGGACTAAACTTTATGAAGCTTCGGTTCACCTTCAGATAGGTGACAAACAATAGTACCTGATGCAGGACAACCAAGTATTATTATTTTTTTTTTTTTTTTTTTTTTTTTTTTTTTTTTTTTTTTTTTTTTTTTTTTTTTTTTTTACCATAAAGAATTACAAGATTTAAGTGTTACGACTGAATAGTCCGGATTGCAATAACCAAGATCGTATCCAGGGGGGGGGGGGTATATACCGGTTTTTACCTCCCCCCCCCTCCAAAAAAACATTTTTGGGGCGGGTTAAACTTTATGAAGCTTCAATCTGCCTCCATTGGACTTCCGTTAAGGATTAAAACATAAAAAAACACGTTGCTTCTTAAAGAAAATATCACACTTTTAGAAGAGTACGCTGCCCGAAGCTTAGACAGATAGTCGTTTATCTTTAGATAGATGACAATAAATAAGACCTGATGTAGGACCCCCCCCCCCCCACAAAAATCCTTAATTCTTAAGATTAACCTTAATTCTTAAGAATGCAATGACTTACACATATTAGGCAGGACCATCGCTCCTCAGCGAGCTTGGTGCTCCATCTTGCGCTTGAACGGTAACAGCATACGATGATGTTTCTTCTCTGTCTAGCCTTTTTAATGTCCTTATTTCCCCAGTTTCACTGTCAATCGAGAAGATATCTGTGTTGCTAAGCAGACGGTAGGTCACCTGGGTAACAAAACAGAACAAATTAGATAGATGAAACCATACAGATAAAAATCAGCCTTGATAGAACAGACCTTTAAGCTTTTACTACTCTCTTGCATTTCCAAGCAGCCGAACGACAAGTAAAAAAATAATCAATTAATTCAGGAAAAATATCTTTTAGGTATATGGATGCTGTTAAGATTGAAAACCAAAAACATAAAATTCAGCTGAAAAAATGGTGCTCATCATTAACAAAAGAAAGAAACGAAAATATATCACAACTATTTTGGTTGTATCTTGAGCAAGACTAGACAGCATGAACAAGCAAAAAGAAGTTACAGAGTACCTTTAAAAAACCTTGAAATGAACTGAAGTGATTCATTTGATTTCCATTAGGGTTTTCTTATCTGATTCAATTGATTCATTAGACAATTAAGTTTCTTGGTTTAATGAGATATAATTATTTTGGTTAGATTTTATTTGATTATGTAAATTTTTCGACACTATTTTGAGTTTTAAACCAGCAGCTGCAATTTTCAGGCTGAGAACAGGCCACGCCCAGTCTAGGAATGTCTAGTTTAGATGGGGCTATGTGAATTCCCCACTTTGTGACGTTTGCAGCGAATATGATGATGTGCGCCACATTTAAATGTATTGTAAAGTTTGAGAGGACAGCGTGCATATTTGAAGGATGCTTGTATTAAGTGTTATAAGCTTTTTCTTACAAGGTGTTGGGCCAGACAAGGCCCAACAAGGATTTGCGTTTTTTTCACAAAAATGTTCGTAAAAACAGTTAATATTCTGAAAAACCGCTGCAATTCTTGTAAAACGCACTATTTGGGAAGTGAAGGCCGCTTCGTAGATCTTCTGTGTGTTTTTCATTAAGAAAATATACATATTATATTGTCGTTTCCCCACAAAGCGAAGTATATGACAATGCAGGGTAGTGTTCTACAGGCAAGATGTGCCATTAAAAGTGTGCGACTGGTGTTCCACAAGAGAGTATTGAGAGTATTGGTGTTCCACAAGAGAGTAACCGTAAAGTCCTTCTCTTCTTTTGATCCTTGGAGTAATGGATCCTTGTCTGGCATTTTTCTCAACACTACCAGATGACCGTATGAACTAAGAGGAGCAACTTTATCATGGCGCTTAAAAATGACATGAGAAAGGCAAAAAAAGCGGTATGTTGGGTCAGAAAACAGTCAGTCAAACCACTAGGAAATTTCGATGACCAATTTGAATAATATAATTTGACCTTTAGTATTTTGTTGTATTGTATTTGAGTTATTGTCATGCATTGTATAGTTGACGTGAATTTTAATTGTACATACAATGTTGGTTGAATTTCAGTTGCTCTGTTGGCAAAAAGAAGACAGTGACATTCTCTCTACAAATTGTCAGCTGAGGATCTGCCTGGTCATCTTCAAGAAAGTTCTCTATGAATTTAAGCTTTTGATATTGTTGTAGCAATATTGAAGAGCTGTGTCCTTGGATAAATTATTTGGTGGCCGGCGTTTACCCCCTCCCCCCAGAAAATACCCCCAGTAGATACCCCCCCCCGTGGAAAATAAGGCTTTCCAAATTTGAGAATTTTATTTGAGTTTAATTTTTTTATTTCCGTAGGGGGAAGGAATTTTGGTACTTGTGTATTATGCGCCAATCACTCAAGTTTACGATGCGTAAAAGTCGAGAACAAACCGGTTTCTTCGCTAGTTTCTTTCATCTTGGCATGAGACAAGATAAAGACAAGTGACAGAATAGATGGGAAACATATAATTTGTGCTATATATTTGGACATAAGGGGAGGGTGGTGTTGGTAAAGTATTAGGACAGTTTGAAGTCAGAAAACAATTCCTTCTAGGTATGGCCACTAACAAATTACAGAGGAGAGAGGTATCTGAAAATTTTATTCACTAAAAAAAAAAAAAAAAAGTTTCATTTAAGTGTTTTTTAATGACCTATTTGCCAAGCAATAATGGTACTAATATTAGGTTAATGTAGTGTTTCATTTAAGTGTTTTATGATGATTGCTGATCTCAAGTTTATGTTATTTGTGCCTTTCATTTATGTTATTTTACTATGTTCACGGCCGTATATTTGGCCTTAAAATAGACTTCTCTATCTATCTATCTAATATGCAGAAAAATTGTACCAGACACATTTTGCATGCAGACCCGCTATACTTTACCCCCCCCCCCCCAAAAAAATACAAATATATAGCCCAAATTTATTTCTAAAGTAATGAAAAAACTGGAGTGTTCTCCAATTTTACACAGCGTAAACTTGAGTGAGTGGCACATACACCAAAATTCGTTCCCCCTACGGAAAAAAAATCAAATAAATTCTCAAATTTGGAAAACCTTAATTTCCACGAGGGAAGGGGGTATTTACAGGGGAGGGGGTGTTTTTCCGGGGGGAGGGGAGGGGGTCAGGGTAATCGCCGGGGGGGGGGGGGGGTAATCACCGGGGGGGGGGGGGTAAACGCCTAGAACCACATTGTTTATGCCCACGTGTGCTATCAACTAACCACTATATCAACAACAACAAAATTTTAATTTGTCAAAAAGCAATCAGCTTCATTAAACTTAATTTCCATGACAGATTTTATTTTAATTTTAATATTCCGTTAAAAAAGATACAAGTTACATAAAATTAAGTTTATACGTCAAAAAGCGGGGATTGGAGGGTAACCAAAGTGTTACAAACAGATCCACATGGATTGACTAAAGCGGGGATTGGAGGGTAACCAAAGTGTTACAAACAGATCCACATGGATTGACTAAAGCGGGGATTGGAGGGTAACCAAAGTGTTACAAACAGATCCACATGGATTGACTAAAGCGGGGATTGGAGGGTAACCAAAGTGTTACAAACAGATCCACATGGATTGACTAAAGCGGGGATTGGAGGGTAACCAAAGTGTTACAAACAGATCCACATGGATTGACTAAAGCGGGGATTGGAGGGTAACCAAAGTGTTACAAACAGATCCACATGGATTGACTAAAGCGGGGATTGGAGGGTAACCAAAGTGTTACAAACAGATCCACATGGATTGACTAAAGCGGGGATTGGTGGGTAACCAAAGTGTTACAAACAGATCCACATGGATTGACTAAAGCGGGGATTGGAGGGTAACCAAAGTGTTACAAACAGATCCACATGGATTGACTAAAGCGGGGATTGGAGGGTAACCAAAGTGTTACAAACAGATCCACATGGATTGACTAAAGCGGGGATTGGAGGGTAACCAAAGTGTTACAAAGATCCAGATGGATTGACTAAAGCGGGGATTGGAGGGTAACCAAAGTGTTACAAACAGATCCACATGGATTGACTAAAGCGGGGATTGGAGGGTAACCAAAGTGTTACAAACAGATCCACATGGATTGACTAAAGCGGGGATTGGAGGGTAACCAAAGTGTTACAAACAGATCCACATGGATTGACTAAAGCGGGGATTGGAGGGTAACCAAAGTGTTACAAACAGATCCACATGGATTGACTAAAGCGGGGATTGGAGGGTAACCAAAGTGTTACAAACAGATCCACATGGATTGACTAAAGCGGGGATTGGAGGGTAACCAAAGTGTTACAAACAGATCCACATGGATTGACTAAAGCGGGGATTGGAGGGTAACCAAAGTGTTACAAACAGATCCACATGGATTGACTAAAGCGGGGATTGGAGGGTAACCAAAGTGTTACAAACAGATCCACATGGATTGACTAAAGCGGGGATTGGAGGGTAACCAAAGTGTTACAAACAGATCCACATGGATTGACTAAAGCGGGGATTGGAGGGTAACCAAAGTGTTACAAACAGATCCACATGGATTGACTAAAGCGGGGATTGGAGGGTAACCAAAGTGTTACAAACAGATCCACATGGATTGACTAAAGCGGGGATTGGAGGGTAACCAAAGTGTTACAAACAGATCCACATGGATTGACTAAAGCGGGGATTGGAGGGTAACCAAAGTGTTACAAACAGATCCACATGGATTGACTAAAGCGGGGATTGGAGGGTAACCAAAGTGTTACAAACAGATCCACATGGATTGACTAAAGCGGGGATTGGAGGGTAACCAAAGTGTTACAAACAGATCCACATGGATTGACTAAAGCGGGGATTGGAGGGTAACCAAAGTGTTACAAACAGATCCACATGGATTGACTAAAGCGGGGATTGGAGGGTAACCAAAGTGTTACAAACAGATCCACATGGATTGACTAAAGCGGGGATTGGAGGGTAACCAAAGTGTTACAAACAGATCCACATGGATTGACTAAAGCGGGGATTGGAGGGTAACCAAAGTGTTACAAACAGATCCACATGGATTGACTAAAGCGGGGATTGGAGGGTAACCAAAGTGTTACAAACAGATCCACATGGATTGACTAAAGCGGGGATTGGAGGGTAACCAAAGTGTTACAAACAGATCCACATGGATTGACTAAAGCGGGGATTGGAGGGTAACCAAAGTGTTACAAACAGATCCACATGGATTGACTAAAGCGGGGATTGGAGGGTAACCAAAGTGTTACAAACAGATCCACATGGATTGACTAAAGCGGGGATTGGAGGGTAACCAAAGTGTTACAAACAGATCCACATGGATTGACTAAAGCGGGGATTGGAGGGTAACCAAAGTGTTACAAACAGATCCACATGGATTGACTAAAGCGGGGATTGGAGGGTAACCAAAGTGTTACAAACAGATCCACATGGATTGACTAAAGCGGGATTGGAGGGTAACCAAAGTGTTACAAACAGATCCACATGGATTGACTAAAGCGGGGATTGGAGGGTAACCAAAGTGTTACAAACAGATCCACATGGATTGACTAAAGCGGGGATTGGAGGGTAACCAAAGTGTTACAAACAGATCCACATGGATTGACTAAAGCGGGGATTGGAGGGTAACCAAAGTGTTACAAACAGATCCACATGGATTGACTAAAGCGGGGATTGGAGGGTAACCAAAGTGTTACAAACAGATCCACATGGATTGACTAAAGCGGGGATTGGAGGGTAACCAAAGTGTTACAAACAGATCCACATGGATTGACTAAAGCGGGGATTGGAGGGTAACCAAAGTGTTACAAACAGATCCACATGGATTGACTAAAGCGGGGATTGGAGGGTAACCAAAGTGTTACAAACAGATCCACATGGATTGACTAAAGCGGGGATTGGAGGGTAACCAAAGTGTTACAAACAGATCCACATGGATTGACTAAAGCGGGGATTGGAGGGTAACCAAAGTGTTACAAACAGATCCACATGGATTGACTAAAGCGGGGGATTGGAGGGTAACCAAAGTGTTACAAACAGATCCACATGGATTGACTAAAGCGGGGATTGGAGGGTAACCAAAGTGTTACAAACAGATCCACATGGATTGACTAAAGCGGGGATTGGAGGGTAACCAAAGTGTTACAAACAGATCCACATGGATTGACTAAAGCGGGGATTGGAGGGTAACCAAAGTGTTACAAACAGATCCACATGGATTGACTAAAGCGGGGATTGGAGGGTAACCAAAGTGTTACAAACAGATCCACATGGATTGACTAAAGCGGGGATTGGAGGGTAACCAAAGTGTTACAAACAGATCCACATGGATTGACTAAAGCGGGGATTGGAGGGTAACCAAAGTGTTACAAACAGATCCACATGGATTGACTAAAGCGGGGATTGGAGGGTAACCAAAGTGTTACAAACAGATCCACATGGATTGACTAAAGCGGGGATTGGAGGGTAACCAAAGTGTTACAAACAGATCCACATGGATTGACTAAAGCGGGGATTGGAGGGTAACCAAAGTGTTACAAACAGATCCACATGGATTGACTAAAGCGGGGATTGGAGGGTAACCAAAGTGTTACAAACAGATCCACATGGATTGACTAAAGCGGGGATTGGAGGGTAACCAAAGTGTTACAAACAGATCCACATGGATTGACTAAAGCGGGGATTGGAGGGTAACCAAAGTGTTACAAACAGATCCACATGGATTGACTAAAGCGGGGATTGGAGGGTAACCAAAGTGTTACAAACAGATCCACATGGATTGACTAAAGCGGGGATTGGAGGGTAACCAAAGTGTTACAAACAGATCCACATGGATTGACTAAAGCGGGGATTGGAGGGTAACCAAAGTGTTACAAACAGATCCACATGGATTGACTAAAGCGGGGATTGGAGGGTAACCAAAGTGTTACAAACAGATCCACATGGATTGACTAAAGCGGGGATTGGAGGGTAACCAAAGTGTTACAAACAGATCCACATGGATTGACTAAAGCGGGGATTGGAGGGTAACCAAAGTGTTACAAACAGATCCACATGGATTGACTAAAGCGGGGATTGGAGGGTAACCAAAGTGTTACAAACAGATCCACATGGATTGACTAAAGCGGGGATTGGAGGGTAACCAAAGTGTTACAAACAGATCCACATGGATTGACTAAAGCGGGGATTGGAGGGTAACCAAAGTGTTACAAACAGATCCACATGGATTGACTAAAGCGGGGATTGGAGGGTACCAAAGTGTACAAACAGATCCACATGGATGACTAAAGCGGGGATTGGAGGGTAACCAAAGTGTTACAAACAGATCCACATGGATTGACTAAAGCGGGGATTGGAGGGTAACCAAAGTGTTACAAACAGATCCACATGGATTGACTAAAGCGGGGATTGGAGGGTAACCAAAGTGTTACAAACAGATCCACATGGATTGACTAAAGCGGGGATTGGAGGGTAACCAAAGTGTTACAAACAGATCCACATGGATTGACTAAAGCGGGGATTGGAGGGTAACCAAAGTGTTACAAACAGATCCACATGGATTGACTAAAGCGGGGATTGGAGGGTAACCAAAGTGTTACAAACAGATCCACATGGATTGACTAAAGCGGGGATTGGAGGGTAACCAAAGTGTTACAAACAGATCCACATGGATTGACTAAAGCGGGGATTGGAGGGTAACCAAAGTGTTACAAACAGATCCACATGGATTGACTAAAGCGGGGATTGGAGGGTAACCAAAGTGTTACAAACAGATCCACATGGATTGACTAAAGCGGGGATTGGAGGGTAACCAAAGTGTTACAAACAGATCCACATGGATTGACTAAAGCGGGGATTGGAGGGTAACCAAAGTGTTACAAACAGATCCACATGGATTGACTAAAGCGGGGATTGGAGGGTAACCAAAGTGTTACAAACAGATCCACATGGATTGACTAAAGCGGGGATTGGAGGGTAACCAAAGTGTTACAAACAGATCCACATGGATTGACTAAAGCGGGGATTGGAGGGTAACCAAAGTGTTACAAACAGATCCACATGGATTGACTAAAGCGGGGATTGGAGGGTAACCAAAGTGTTACAAACAGATCCACATGGATTGACTAAAGCGGGGATTGGAGGGTAACCAAAGTGTTACAAACAGATCCACATGGATTGACTAAAGCGGGGATTGGAGGGTAACCAAAGTGTTACAAACAGATCCACATGGATTGACTAAAGCGGGGATTGGAGGGTAACCAAAGTGTTACAAACAGATCCACATGGATTGACTAAAGCGGGGATTGGAGGGTAACCAAAGTGTTACAAACAGATCCACATGGATTGACTAAAGCGGGGATTGGAGGGTAACCAAAGTGTTACAAACAGATCCACATGGATTGACTAAAGCGGGGATTGGAGGGTAACCAAAGTGTTACAAACAGATCCACATGGATTGACTAAAGCGGGGATTGGAGGGTAACCAAAGTGTTACAAACAGATCCACATGGATTGACTAAAGCGGGGATTGGAGGGTAACCAAAGTGTTACAAACAGATCCACATGGATTGACTAAAGCGGGGATTGGAGGGTAACCAAAGTGTTACAAACAGATCCACATGGATTGACTAAAGCGGGGATTGGAGGGTAACCAAAGTGTTACAAACAGATCCACATGGATTGACTAAAGCGGGGATTGGAGGGTAACCAAAGTGTTACAAACAGATCCACATGGATTGACTAAAGCGGGGATTGGAGGGTAACCAAAGTGTTACAAACAGATCCACATGGATTGACTAAAGCGGGGATTGGAGGGTAACCAAAGTGTTACAAACAGATCCACATGGATTGACTAAAGCGGGGATTGGAGGGTAACCAAAGTGTTACAAACAGATCCACATGGATTGACTAAAGCGGGGATTGGAGGGTAACCAAAGTGTTACAAACAGATCCACATGGATTGACTAAAGCGGGGATTGGAGGGTAACCAAAGTGTTACAAACAGATCCACATGGATTGACTAAAGCGGGGATTGGAGGGTAACCAAAGTGTTACAAACAGATCCACATGGATTGACTAAAGCGGGGATTGGAGGGTAACCAAAGTGTTACAAACAGATCCACATGGATTGACTAAAGCGGGGATTGGAGGGTAACCAAAGTGTTACAAACAGATCCACATGGATTGACTAAAGCGGGGATTGGAGGGTAACCAAAGTGTTACAAACAGATCCACATGGATTGACTAAAGCGGGGATTGGAGGGTAACCAAAGTGTTACAAACAGATCCACATGGATTGACTAAAGCGGGGATTGGAGGGTAACCAAAGTGTTACAAACAGATCCACATGGATTGACTAAAGCGGGGATTGGAGGGTAACCAAAGTGTTACAAACAGATCCACATGGATTGACTAAAGCGGGGATTGGAGGGTAACCAAAGTGTTACAAACAGATCCACATGGATTGACTAAAGCGGGGATTGGAGGGTAACCAAAGTGTTACAAACAGATCCACATGGATTGACTAAAGCGGGGATTGGAGGGTAACCAAAGTGTTACAAACAGATCCACATGGATTGACTAAAGCGGGGATTGGAGGGTAACCAAAGTGTTACAAACAGATCCACATGGATTGACTAAAGCGGGGATTGGAGGGTAACCAAAGTGTTACAAACAGATCCACATGGATTGACTAAAGCGGGGATTGGAGGGTAACCAAAGTGTTACAAACAGATCCACATGGATTGACTAAAGCGGGGATTGGAGGGTAACCAAAGTGTTACAAACAGATCCACATGGATTGACTAAAGCGGGGATTGGAGGGTAACCAAAGTGTTACAAACAGATCCACATGGATTGACTAAAGCGGGGATTGGAGGGTAACCAAAGTGTTACAAACAGATCCACATGGATTGACTAAAGCGGGGATTGGAGGGTAACCAAAGTGTTACAAACAGATCCACATGGATTGACTAAAGCGGGGATTGGAGGGTAACCAAAGTGTTACAAACAGATCCACATGGATTGACTAAAGCGGGGATTGGAGGGTAACCAAAGTGTTACAAACAGATCCACATGGATTGACTAAAGCGGGGATTGGAGGGTAACCAAAGTGTTACAAACAGATCCACATGGATTGACTAAAGCGGGGATTGGAGGGTAACCAAAGTGTTACAAACAGATCCACATGGATTGACTAAAGCGGGGATTGGAGGGTAACCAAAGTGTTACAAACAGATCCACATGGATTGACTAAAGCGGGGATTGGAGGGTAACCAAAGTGTTACAAACAGATCCACATGGATTGACTAAAGCGGGGATTGGAGGGTAACCAAAGTGTTACAAACAGATCCACATGGATTGACTAAAGCGGGGATTGGAGGGTAACCAAAGTGTTACAAACAGATCCACATGGATTGACTAAAGCGGGGATTGGAGGGTAACCAAAGTGTTACAAACAGATCCACATGGATTGACTAAAGCGGGGATTGGAGGGTAACCAAAGTGTTACAAACAGATCCACATGGATTGACTAAAGCGGGGATTGGAGGGTAACCAAAGTGTTACAAACAGATCCACATGGATTGACTAAAGCGGGGATTGGAGGGTAACCAAAGTGTTACAAACAGATCCACATGGATTGACTAAAGCGGGGATTGGAGGGTAACCAAAGTGTTACAAACAGATCCACATGGATTGACTAAAGCGGGGATTGGAGGGTAACCAAAGTGTTACAAACAGATCCACATGGATTGACTAAAGCGGGGATTGGAGGGTAACCAAAGTGTTACAAACAGATCCACATGGATTGACTAAAGCGGGGATTGGAGGGTAACCAAAGTGTTACAAACAGATCCACATGGATTGACTAAAGCGGGGATTGGAGGGTAACCAAAGTGTTACAAACAGATCCACATGGATTGACTAAAGCGGGGATTGGAGGGTAACCAAAGTGTTACAAACAGATCCACATGGATTGACTAAAGCGGGGATTGGAGGGTAACCAAAGTGTTACAAACAGATCCACATGGATTGACTAAAGCGGGGATTGGAGGGTAACCAAAGTGTTACAAACAGATCCACATGGATTGACTAAAGCGGGGATTGGAGGGTAACCAAAGTGTTACAAACAGATCCACATGGATTGACTAAAGCGGGGATTGGAGGGTAACCAAAGTGTTACAAACAGATCCACATGGATTGACTAAAGCGGGGATTGGAGGGTAACCAAAGTGTTACAAACAGATCCACATGGATTGACTAAAGCGGGGATTGGAGGGTAACCAAAGTGTTACAAACAGATCCACATGGATTGACTAAAGCGGGGATTGGAGGGTAACCAAAGTGTTACAAACAGATCCACATGGATTGACTAAAGCGGGGATTGGAGGGTAACCAAAGTGTTACAAACAGATCCACATGGATTGACTAAAGCGGGGATTGGAGGGTAACCAAAGTGTTACAAACAGATCCACATGGATTGACTAAAGCGGGGATTGGAGGGTAACCAAAGTGTTACAAACAGATCCACATGGATTGACTAAAGCGGGGATTGGAGGGTAACCAAAGTGTTACAAACAGATCCACATGGATTGACTAAAGCGGGGATTGGAGGGTAACCAAGTGTTACAAACAGATCCACATGGATTGACTAAAGCGGGGATTGGAGGGTAACCAAAGTGTTACAAACAGATCCACATGGATTGACTAAAGCGGGGATTGGAGGGTAACCAAAGTGTTACAAACAGATCCACATGGATTGACTAAAGCGGGGATTGGAGGGTAACCAAAGTGTTACAAACAGATCCACATGGATTGACTAAAGCGGGGATTGGAGGGTAACCAAAGTGTTACAAACAGATCCACATGGATTGACTAAAGCGGGGATTGGAGGGTAACCAAAGTGTTACAAACAGATCCACATGGATTGACTAAAGCGGGGATTGGAGGGTAACCAAAGTGTTACAAACAGATCCACATGGATTGACTAAAGCGGGGATTGGAGGGTAACCAAAGTGTTACAAACAGATCCACATGGATTGACTAAAGCGGGGATTGGAGGGTAACCAAAGTGTTACAAACAGATCCACATGGATTGACTAAAGCGGGGATTGGAGGGTAACCAAAGTGTTACAAACAGATCCACATGGATTGACTAAAGCGGGGATTGGAGGGTAACCAAAGTGTTACAAACAGATCCACATGGATTGACTAAAGCGGGGATTGGAGGGTAACCAAAGTGTTACAAACAGATCCACATGGATTGACTAAAGCGGGGATTGGAGGGTAACCAAAGTGTTACAAACAGATCCACATGGATTGACTAAAGCGGGGATTGGAGGGTAACCAAAGTGTTACAAACAGATCCACATGGATTGACTAAAGCGGGGATTGGAGGGTAACCAAAGTGTTACAAACAGATCCACATGGATTGACTAAAGCGGGGATTGGAGGGTAACCAAAGTGTTACAAACAGATCCACATGGATTGACTAAAGCGGGGATTGGAGGGTAACCAAAGTGTTACAAACAGATCCACATGGATTGACTAAAGCGGGGATTGGAGGGTAACCAAAGTGTTACAAACAGATCCACATGGATTGACTAAAGCGGGGATTGGAGGGTAGCCAAAGTGTTACAAACAGATCCACATGGATTGACTAAAGCGGGGATTGGAGGGTAACCAAAGTGTTACAAACAGATCCACATGGATTGACTAAAGCGGGGATTGGAGGGTAACCAAAGTGTTACAAACATATCCACAGGAATTGACTTTTAGTTTTACTATAGATGGCTTTACTTTTTACAAAATACTCATCAAGATATCTTCCCAATAGACAAATAAATTGTGACGACGTATTTTTCAAGGCATCAGGAAGCAGCACTCCATCATTCCCAAATAAATTTTCCCTTACCCCCAAAAGACCTCGACAACGACTCAGACAATGCTCTAAATTCTCCTCCTCTTCTTGGCAAAGAGGGCAAGCAAACCTGCCGTCCGGGACACTTTTCCTCCTCTCAAAAACTTTCAATCTCGAACGAATCGAATATATAAGCCTTAATTATAAATTGCATGAGTGACTATTTAAGTAGATCAAATCCTATTCTGATTTAACATTTTTTTTTAGTGTATTAAATGGGCTATAAAACTTCGAACTAACACCACGTGACCTCTTTTTATTCGCAATTTTCAACAGGAAGATATTTTTCATGTGTATCAAATAATACCCCCGTCCCTCAACCCATTCCTATTCTACGCAATGTAAGAGTAACCTTATACATAATACTAGTTCATTTTTTTTTCACACTATTTCCACTATACGACAAGTTTACACTACAATACATGCTATAATCGAAAATGAAATATTTAAAGAGGGTGCGTATAAAGTGAATTATGCTCGAAAACCAGCACCTTTAAACAAAAAGAAAAAAAAAACATAAGAAATGGAAGAAATGATAATGAAAATACTCAAGATAAAAAACAGAGACACCACAATAAACTCATAACCCACATTCCAAATCAAATATTAACCTTATTAATATAAACACCAGCACCGGCATCCATGACTTCATATTATTAATAAAAATAAATTAAATAAGTTTTAGTTTATTTTTGGAAAGCGAAATAGAAGAGCGTGAACAGAATAGAAGAACGAAATAGAGAAGAACACAGAAGAATTCACATAACTTCGACAAATGTCCCAAAACTTTATATAAATTTTTGGAGAGAATTTAGATCGTTCAGTATGAATTCTAGGGCAAGGCAACTCGTTGATTGTCTTCTTAAACTATACCTAAACTTAACAAAATAAATTAGCAAAAAATTAATAGAATCACGAGAGTAAATGGTAATAATTCTTTAATTTGTTTAAGTTTGAAAAGGAAAAAATGGACTAGAAGGAAGATATCAAATGGAAATACTCTTAAATATGAATAAAGACTCTTAGTAGGAGATTTATCAGGGAGTGCTGTGGGGAAGGAAGGAGTGCTTTTAACGTACGAAGGTATTTCCCCTGGCCAGGGGCAATGAAACATTTCTAGTTCTTTAGAAGGGCTTTAAAACTGCGACCGAACTCCACGTGCCTTCTTGTAAGTCACAGCTTACAACGAAAAGCTATTTTACATCTATATCCAAAATAATACTCCTTTGAGTTTACTCAAAGATTTATTCTTTTTTTTTGGGGGGGGGGGGGTTACACAAAAAAAAACTAAAAAACGCAGAAAAAATTAATTTACATCCAGTTTTGTTACGTTTTTACGAGTCAGACAAACATTTCGGGAGAGGGGGGGGGGTCATCAACCCCCCCCCCATAAAAGAAAATCCTGGGTATGGCCTTGTCCCTCCCCAACCCATCCGTGCTGTCCTCAAAAGTACGAGTGACCTTGTACATAAGAATTGCACTCAAGGAGAGCCAAGGCACAATGAAGAAGAAAAAGAATCCACGACAATCCCCACGAAGAGGAATAGAGAAGTTAGTACTGCCCTGGAGCAGGGGCAATGCAACTTTTTAGTGCTTTAAGAGGGCTATAAAACAGCGGATTAACTTCACGTGGTATTTTTATCTTACAGCTATCAATGGAGAGCAATTTTAAGGCTCTTAGTATGTTAGTCTCACAATTAGTGAGACTATCGTGATTTTGCCACCAATGTAGTGTTCAATACCTGTACTAATTTTATTTTAAAAGACAGTTTTTAATGGTAGATTATAAACGAAGTAGATGTCCCAACTTGAAAGTTTTAAGCCAGTAGGCGTATAAGAGATCAGCACAGTATAGATACATAACAGTAGCGAAAAATTCCTTCAAAAATGACACAGATCAAAGCGCACAGAAACGGAAAATCCGTCTGCATCACAGCAACAGCTTCAGTTGCTACTTGGCATTCAATGCGCTAAACAACTGTCATTGCATGTGCGCAAAGGCGAAGTCAAGAAGAGACGTCTAGACTGATGGGTGTCTCAAAAATCTTTAATGAAGAGTATAGGACTTTTTGCTACTGTTTATATATATTTATACTGTAGAGATCAGAGAGAAAAGAGGACCTCCTCTGCTTTTGTGGTATAGTTTCCGCAAAGATCAGTACAGGCAATCACCGCCAGGTCGGTGCTAAAATCGGGTTTAAACAAAGTTAATTGTTTAGTAATCTCAGTCTATTATACCCCAAAGAGAGGATTCCAATTTTAATTAACTTTTAAGCTTTAATTTCTAAAAAAAAAAAATTGTACTTACATTCCCTTAATACTGATTATTGAATCTATTGCATTACTGGATCCATTTCAGAGAGACGTCCTGACATAGAAGCAACAGAAATCAGGGATATCAATTCACGAAAATTGGAGTGCAAAAAAATGGGGTTGCAAAATGCATCTTCAAAATCTATCGGATCATATTTTTTTCATTTCTTTCCCATGAAAACACCAAAAAAGATCATTTTTCAAAATCTAGAGGAGGGGGGGGGGGGGGCAAAAAGGATCCAGGTGACACTCCGAACCCCAATTGATGCAACCGATGGGAAAAAAAACGTGAAAATGAACCTATGCGTAACATATAGTTGCATAGCAGGCTAGTGTGTTTCAACGAATAAATAGCAAATAAACTTTCTTAACTAAGACAAAGGAAAAATTCTCAGTTTCAGCATTGTTTGTAGATAATGAGTATTGGTTAAGTTATGCTTTGTCGAATACAGAGTCCTGAATTTTGGCCATATATTTCTGTTTATAACAACAGGTGCCGACTGGGAAACCAACATATTAACAATAAAATAACGACTGTAAGTCCAGGGTATCTGAAATAACATTCCTTACGACAAAAATTATGGATCACAAATGTTTATAATTATAATTATTATAATTGGTAAATTATATGAAAATTGACTGATTGTTCACATTAAGATGTGAGTAAGGTAAGGTATTCCTGTGTATGCTGTTCTTTCGTCTTCTTCTTTATCACCAAGCAAGAGAATTTAAGCTTAAAAACCATGCTAGTTGCAAACGTACGCTACAATTAGTAGAAGTTTGGCGACAATAGACAAAGGACCCCCCCCCCCCCCCCTATGACAGACATAAAAGCCTCCTTTTCTTTGTATCTGTAACAGAGAAGCTATGTACAAAAATATTTATGCATTAAAAACATTCAACCTAATTTCTTAACAGGTTTAATAATAAGCATAAACCCCTTATACAGCTTTACAACCGTTGTTACCCCCCCCCAGACCTTCATGCTGGATGCACTAGCGTCATACACACAGGCAAGGCTGTATCCAACGATTTTTATTCGGAAGAGCAGGGGTTAGAAAAATTACAAAATGCGTCAAAAATTTATCTCCATGCTTTTTTTTTACTTATTCACGAATCAGACAAAAATTTCGGGAGAGAGGGCCAAACCCGATGCCCCCCCCCCTCCATCCCCGGATACGGCCTTGCACACATATATGTGTCAATTATTTTATGCTATATTTTGTAGATTAGATAGTGAAATACTCTGTACGGGTTTAATCACTGAATAAAATCATTCATTCATATGTGTCAATCGCTCCAAGAATATGCAAGTATTGCATACTTTTGCATACGTTCAGCAAAAATGTTCAAACAAATGTTAATAGTTGAGTCTGGCAATCTTGGCTTAAATCTTGCACATTTCACTCAGCATAAAGTCCAAGAGTATGTCAGATCAGCAAATTCTTTCGTGTTCTTGATATTCTCATTTGAAACTTTAGAATTCCTAACTTGCAAATAATTACAGCCACTTATCTTCTACTACAATGTGCAAAGATTTTGAATACAAATAGCATTAGTACAGCACATGGGCGCCCATAGGCTGAATTTTAGGGGGGGGGGGGGGGAGACTTACCTGGTCTAATCGGCACTTCCAGTGCTGTATAATTGAAATCTCAAGACTAAATATCATAGGCAACGCGATAGTGCTGCCTAAGTAAAGAGCAATTTGGGCACAATATCTTGTTTTGTTTTTAGACCAGGGCACTTCTTATAGAAAGAAATGTCATAGGAACTTCAAAAAGAGTTCATGGAGGGAAACCAGCTCCCCCTCCCCCGCGTTAATCACTTCTCCAAACTTGCAAATAATTACAGCAACTTCTCTTCTACTACTATGTGCAGATTTTGAATACAAAATAGCACTAGTACAGCATACTTAAACAATATATTATATGGCCCTAAACGAAAGGATGCATTTGCTTTCACACAAATTAAACATAATAAAAACGTCGATGTCTAAATACTTGTTATCGAAGCCGAGTAATGGGGCTTACCTAGCACCTAACACAACTAATCTACCAGCTACTAAGGCTGAGCCTCCCCAATCCTCCCGATAGATTTCATATCAGAGTGATGTTTTTTAGAATATTAAATGATCTTCAATGGGCTTCTGCTATTTTTAAAGGTTTATTTTGTTGGACAATCAGGCTAATTCCTTCCTCCCCTAGAAAACCCCCGTGATTTATCGACAAAAATATCGTTCATACTATCGAAAAACCTTTTCCATTCTTATCATTTTTTAGATTCAAGTCAAAATAATATCATATTCAATCACTCCACATGCTAATTCCTTCCATCCTTTAGAACCTCCTCCCGCGGAAAATTCCCTCGTGGAAAACTCCCTTGCAAAAAATTCTCACCATATTCAATACAAGCGGCACTAGAAAAAAAAAATCGCGAGTTGACTACTTTGAACTGCCGTAACAACAATTATGATTTTTCAGGGGTGTGAAGGGGGAGGAGGGTTTCCACAAACTTAAATAATTATAAAAAATGAGACTTCTCCGGACTTTAGGCCCGACCCATCCTACTTTTGATTTCCAAGTCTACTTATGTATCAGGACATATCATGTACACTTATGGCTATTTTCTGTGCCAATGTTATTTCTTTTGGTATTTAGATTATAGTCTGATCTTTATCGCTTGAATCCCAAGGACATTGCCAACCATGATATTTAAAAAAAAAAAATAAAACTCGAGATGTCGAGTCATTAACAGGAACGAATGCACAAAAAACAACCGGTGAGAACTCGAGTCAGAGCTTGGCGGCGCGGCGTTGGACGTATCTAAATATTATCAATATGACGCATGACATTTAGAAATAAGGAAAAAAAATTAAGCAACTTGTATGGATTTGCTGGGTCACGCTCAAAATGTCTCACGGATCAATGAATTATTCACCTTAAATTCAAACCAACTAGTAACTATGTCTGTTTTTAATATATTCTCTTCTGATTCTATTTACAGTATTTGTTACTGAAATATTCACGAAATAATGTCGGTCTCAATAGATGGACTTTGGCTACGCCCACTTGATAAATTAAGAGTCGAAGAGGATAGAAGCAATTTCAAAAAAGATTCCTAAGAACAAGGGCGTATCCACGATTTTTGTTCGGGTAGGGGGTCTAATTTTTGTATTTTATTACAAAACGCATCAAAAACTTGTTTATAGGCATTTTGATTTTTTTTAAGTCTGACAATTTTTTTGTGTGTGTGGGGGGCCCCCCCTCTCCCGGGGATACAGCGTTGCCTAAGGAATATCTTTAACGATGCTTCTTAAACTTTACCATATAAACATTACCCTATAAAGGTAATACCATACCTATATTACTATACCTTTATCTGACACGTTACAGATAAATCAACCTGATTAACTAAGTAATTCAAAAAACATCCATAAGAAATATCTGTGATGAAGGAAAAGCCTCTAACATATCCCTTTTTCAAACCCAATCTCGCCAATTTTGAGAAAAGAGGACTTTTTGCATTTTCCAGTCTTTTGATGTTTTTTTAAATACATATGTCGAATATTGCTATTTAAATCCCTCTAGAAGTGAGTGGAACAAATTCCAGCAGAAACCTTCCTGAGGGCTAAAAATAGTTTAATTATTTTTTTACTTATTTGATTATCATTTATTTATATATTTGAAATTTCTTTACATTTTAGTAGCAATTTTCTGTATAAACTAAGAACGAATTCACTTTCAAAGTCATTTCCTTAGACCTCATCTCCATCGTCCTACCTCAACTAAAATCTCCAGTGAAATTTTTTACGCAAAGATACAGGGAAACCTCCGTTCCCTATATCACCAAAATTCTAAACAAGTGATTTTCCCTCCCTGTACTTTGTTCTCTACTTCTTTTCCCCGTCTTTATTAGTTATTTGATGTATAAAGTCCGTTCTATTTATACAATCCTACCTTTTTATATGTTAATTATTTAAATATTTGGACTTATTTTCAGATAGTTTATTATAACTGTATTTGACTTTGTCTCTTATTCTACCTGACTGTCAATGTTCTTTTTTACAATATGTTTACAGAAAAACAGGATATTCTATACTGATCACTTTTGGTAATTTTTTCTAGTACACTGTTTCCAATATTTTCCATTCCTATAGTTAGTTGGGATTTAAAAGCACATGGTTAGTTAATGCACATGGTCAGGTTTTACCTTTGATCTAGGGTTAGAAAATCACCATAAACTCAAACCGATTATTAACGTGGTAAAACTAAAGAGAATGGTAATCTAGTGCCATTCAGTCTTTGGATTTTCTTTCTTCATGGGTGGTACTCAGCAGCATAGTTTCTCTCTCTCTCTCTCTCTCATTCTCTCTCTCTCTCTATCTCTCTCTCTATCCTCTCTCTCTCTCTCTCCTCTCTCTCTCTCTCTACTCTCTCTCTCTCTCGCTCTCTCGTCTATCTCATCTCTCTCATCTTCGCGTCTCTACTCTCTCTCTCTCTCTCTCTCTCTCTCTCTCTCTCTCTCTCTCTCTCCTCTCTCTCGCTCTCTCTCTCTCTCTCTCTCTCTCTCTCTCTCTCTCTCTCTCTCTCTCTCTCTCTCTCTCTCTCTCTCTCTCTCTCTCTCTCTCTATCTCTCTCTCTCTCTCCTCTCTCTCTCTCTCTCTCTCTCTCTCTCTCTCTCTCATCGATATTTTCCATTTAAAGGACATTTTCTCACAATGTTCACAAAGGCATGGAGCCTTGGAGCATTTCTTTTCCGCTTTTCCAAGTTTGTCTTAATCTAGGTTTGTTTTTATTATTATAGGCTATATAATTTAGAAACAAAATACCTTATTATTCGGAGATGTTCCATCCTTATCAATGGCTCTGATTCGAAGAACAAAAGTTTGGACAGCCGAATTTTCCAAAACACTTCCAGACTCGACATCAATGAAACTTGGGATTTCATCATTCGAGTCCAACACTCGGAGTCGAACAATCGTTTCGGCACTAACATCGAAGTCATTCTAAAAAAACAAATTTATTTATTCGTTTTACTTAAAAAAGCTTTAATAGTAACCATCATGAAGCAATTTATCATCATTTTTATTTTTTTGAAACGCTAGTAGTTTGAAAAAAAAAGTGCAATCAATTTCACAAAAAGTAAGGCAAAAAGTAAACAGGCAACTAAGCAAGAATTTACTTTGAGGGAGGGGCAAATTCGACAAGACAACAAAAAAAGAAGCATATCACATGAGCATCATAGAAAAATAAGGATGATATAGTAAAAGATCACGAGAGTTTGCTGAGTGATCCGGGGTTGGAGCCCCCCTTCCCTATGCAAGCACCTGAACTTGATATTCCTGAATGGAAAATTAGTTAAGGGGCCACTGACAGCTTTACAACTTACAACACATATAATAAAGATATTCCAACTTAAATCAAAATTCCATTAATGCTTAAATCATTAGAGTAATGCAAAAGGCGTAAAATGTAGGTAAATAGGCATGTTGAGTGCTGAGGAGAAAAATCTATTTTGCTTATTTATTTTTAGGCCTAATAAACATGCAAGGTTTTAAGAGGGTAATCAGTGTCATGAGGATTACTTGTTCAACTAATCCTAACTGATCTGGATTTAATAAAGCACGTATAACAATGGATAACATTAATTAATAATCGCAAATATAATTAACATAGTGATGAACAATAAAAAAAGTCAATATTTAACAATAACTACATATGTATCAGTAGAATTAATCCAAATTGAATTAAATCACTGAAAATACACAAAAAATGGTATTTATCAGTGAATACATAAAAGTTATTTTCAAAATCTCGGGAGGAGTAAAAAAAAACATAGGACAATTGCTCTCCCAGCTCCCTCCCCCGTCCTTCAATTGGTACCCACTCTTGTCAGATCTCTCGACAAGCCTAAACAAATAACCATTTTCTTTATTTTCCAATAATACGATACAAAATGAGAAAAGAATAGTGAACCATTTAAGATAAGGACAAGAAATTAGCCAACACGCAGAACTGGAGCGAAACAAATTAATTCTATTTTCCTTCTGTGAATCCGAAAATATGATTAATGAGTACAAACCTGAACTCGAATGTTAAGTGGTAGTTAGAAACGGTTTCATAATCTAATTTACGTGCTAAGAATATATCCATGGTACCATTGGCTCGTTCAACAAGTCGAAATGTTTCCTCCTTGTTAGTATCTTCAGTCTGTCCGTTTACTAAACTGAAGTAAACCACTGGCTTGTCAATATTGGACCTATAAAACAAAGGGATGTCAAATAGGCAAGGCCATATCCAGGGGGGTAGAGGTTTGATACCCCTCTAAATGTTTGTCTACGGCCCTACAAATAGGACTAGGCACCTTTTCTGTTTCAGGCTGAAAGAGAAACAGTAGGCATAAACAAAAAGGTACTAAACAAACTGAACAAAATTAAAAATGGGGATAATAAACATTTTTTTTTTTCTTAAAAAAAACGGCTTGTTAATATGAATCAAGCATCTACTTCAGAATAACTGCAAGTCTTATGCTACATTGGTTACCAAAACAATGACATTATTCAGGGTTGCCAACAGCTCAAGAAAAAATCCATGGCAAGCGTAAGAAAAAAATCCTTGGCTTGTCCATGTGCAAGCGTATTGTCAAAGAAAAACCAAAATGTGCCCTCCCTTCACGTCCCTCGCGGTGCTACCTTTCACTGAATAGATCCTCAATACGAAAAAGCAGTAATTTCTCACTAGCCAGTTTTTTTTTTTTTTTTAAAACATGTTTTCAAAGTTTTGATTACTATCGACTGTTTTACCTTTTGGGCCTCATGATAGAGCTCAAAATGGAATTACCCCCCCCCCCAGAAATGATTATTGAATTAAGAAATATCATAAAAAAGTTATTAAGTGATGTATTCACTTTCATAATGAAAACTACAAATTTACCCTAAAGGTTTTTATTAAAGTAAAGTCCCACAGCAATCCATGAAATTTCTAGTAGCCATGGCAGGGGTCAAAAAGCCATGTAAACATGGATAAATCCATGGCAGCACCAACCCAGATACCAAGATTACCTAGAAACAAGCTTAACCATTGCATTCTGAAAATTAATTTGCGAAACCAATTCGGCTGTAGCTTAGGGGTTAGAGCTGCCTGCCTAGTTAGCACGACAGTTACTGAGTTGATTTTCACCGAAGGCAATTTCGACAAATTTGAAACTTGGAAGATTCGAGCTTAAGGAAGAGTCAATAATAAAAACGCAGGTAGTGTTAGCTTGATCTAGGTATTCGATGTGTAATTTAAATCACATATAAGAATCACTAAGAAAGCTTCGAGTGTAAGCAGTTTTCTAATTATGGCTTGTGCTTTTCGCAATGTCCATTGAACGTATAACAAAATGCCACCCGTACAATAAATTAGCAGCTGACATCCAGTCATCCCCAAGCCACATCTCAGGCACATCCCAGGCATAATATGGTAAGGTTGGGCTATGTTTAACTTTCAAACTTTTTTTTCTTTTTTTTTTTTACTTACCAATGAAAAATGAAGAATGGAGGCAGATTTTTCATAGAAGAAATGAAGGATACTTGAAACAGCGGGAAAACAATTAGGATTAGTGGCAAGGAGCAACTCTTGCCACTAAAATTATCCAGTGTCACAAGTGTCACTTTAAAACCAATGTAAAGCAAACATCATGCATACATACAGACCATTCACATATCTTGGTTTTTCTGATCAACAGTTGCGACGGTAATGAAGCAATAAAAATGGCCGGGATACGGTTCTGCTAAACAACAACATTCAAATTCTGGTAGATGGAATCTTTAAGCACATCTAGATTACAACACTGATATTATTATTATTATTATTTATTGAAAAACCCTTCATTCAAAAAAAAAGGAAAAGACGGAGCAATAAACGAAAAAAAGAGAGAAAAAAAGAAACAAGCAGAAACCTTAGCAGTGATTATAAACTTATTGACTAACGCTGGAGCTAAGATCTAAATCAGCTCTTACAACAAATTACAAAGACGAGAAAGAAAAAATCAATTATACACTGCATTGCAGGTACGTGACATGTTTTTGTTTTTAAACTCCCAAGTACTGAACAAACATAAGCAATATGAGCATCGTTGCATCAAGTCGCAATTGGTAAAAAATTAACCCAAATAATCATCAGTGAATTAAAAAATACAGTAGATAATCATATCAACTAGTCAAAATATGACAAAAAACGGTAAAACAATTAAACGACACTTTCGTCCGCTGGTCTTGGATTCAGATCCCTCTCATCAAATGACTCATTTTACTTCGATATACATAAATATCAGAACCAAGGAAATTATTCAATCACGGAATTTTTACTTCTTTACTTAAAACAATATGCTTAAAAGAATGGATAATTAATAAACAGTTAAATTATTAGTAATATACGCAATATATTATCAGAGAAAAATTGGCACCAAGATTGAGAATAACCAGCGTCACTTAAATTGGACTCATACGAAAAGAGACTAAATACGATCTAAGACCACATTGGCTACACATGACGTAAGAGACGTAACTCCGTAAGGAGTGTCTGTTTGACGGAGGTACTTGCCGAAATATTTGCTTGTTTTTTGTCTTAATATATTGCCACTGGCCAACAAAATCCTCGTTTTCTCACCTCTTTGACTTTATTTTGTCATTTATTATATCATTTCCTCTCTTGGTTTCTTCCGAAAAAAGACTAAATCATCTATCCGTTTAAAGTTGCAATAATTACACTTAGCGCGAAAACAAACACTTAAAAAAAACACAACAAACACATCTTAACTACTGGGCCAGTACCGACGACCAAGGAAGGTTCAGCTTTGACAAACAGGAATTATAAGCACGAATTTGCTTTTCCACAGTTATAATGGGGTCAGCAATGCTGAATTTTTTAACTAGATAAGAGTTGCGGGTCCAAGGGGGAAAACGTAAAAGATATTTTACGCACCGGAAGAAGACTGAACGAATTTTTGAGTAGTCAGATTTTATGAGCATTTTCCAAAACGGCGATATGTACAGAGGATGTGGTAGAGCGACAGAGTTGAAATGTTTCGAAAGAAGACGGCGGTCGAAGCGTAACTTATTCGTTACAAAAGAAGCATATGATAACCCAACTCTACGTTCAATGTGAGCAATTAATAATTGACGAACCAGTGGGAAGACCGAGGTAGGTGATATGATCTACTGGCTTAGTCCTACTATTTCCAAGAGGAATATCACCAGACGACACTTGCGTCCAGTTGAAGAACGCAACTTCGGACTTTTCAGCATTGAACTGAAGACCTAGTTTTGCATACTCAGATTGTAGCGCTGTGAAAATCTAGTGCGGCTCGAATTCAGAATGTCGTCTGCATAACATATTAGAGATAAATCAAGACCGACAAAGATGAGAGATGTGGGAACAGCTGACTCTGCATCAACACTCCGTTATTGAAGAGCGAAGGGGAAGAACCTCTTTTCGACGTTAACAAAACATCAGGGGTTGGTGCGTAGACTTGAGAGCCGTCAGCTTTAGATAATGGATGAAGTATTAGGCGAACTTAAGACGAGAATACATGTCTAGAAGGGCTCTGATATAGGAACGGGTTCACTCCATGTTTTGCTGCATAGAGTAGCGTAGCGGCGTGAATGAGAGAATCGAACGCTTTACGAACACATCGTGCCCGGCTAACACGAGAGTTTTCACCTGATGCATCAGCATCAACCAATGCGTTCGCGACAACCGACAAAGCGTGGGCACAACCAAGACGTGGCTGGAATCCAAATTGGTAAGGTGGAATGTATCATTTTGCGTTCAGATGGGTCAATGAACGAAGTTCGAAAGCTTACAGAAGGTAAGCATTAACAATAAAACCTATTACAAACTCTTAGCTTAACATTCAGTATCTCCAAAAATACTAAAAGTAATTTTAAATTGCATCTTATTTGATTGATTTGACAATTTTTAGAGTAATCTCTTCCTGATGCCCTTCAATACCTCCTTTTACCCATCATAGAAAGTTTCCTATAAATGCTACTTTTTCCTACTTCGCTTCCCAGTAGTACAACTCATCAAGCAGAAAATAAGATCTGAACTTTCTTATTCTCTATTAGCATTGGATGAATGGGTTTGAAGAAAGACGCACTCTCAGGAAACTTCAAAAAGTAAAGGAAGCGAGAGGAAAGAGGAGAGTACATCTTTCAGGAGAAAATAGAGAGGGTACATAGATTTTGCCACTATCACAACCAAAGTTCGTATCTGAAATTTAGCGCTAATGAGTTAATTGCCAGAAACTGTCTGCTATATTGAAAGAAGGATTAACACGGCGAACCAGGAGGGTAAGCAGTATTGAACATACTTTTCCAAGCTAATTCTCTCTTTGAGGACACTTTAGCAAATGGTGTAATAGCTGATTTTGATTTTTTGACAACAAAAAATGATAATATGACAACTTATTTCTTTAAAGTTCGTACTTGTTGTGATTATTGACATTTTCTTCTCTTTAAGATTGGGATAAATGCCTTGAGTAACTCGGATACACCTCAGTGAGAATTGCTCACTAGTAAGCGCGAGTCTCCCTTCTACTCCCTTCTAACCAAACAAAATTGTGAATCATATGTTGGGATACGTTCCTGAGCACTACGATGTGTCTAGCTCCGTGGTCCTCAACTTGGGGCGCAGACCCCACCAATAGGGCATGGCAATATTTTGGTGGATCATGGGCAGGACGTAAACCCTTCGGCTGACTATACTTAAGAGCCTAATTTTGAAAAAAAAATAACTGAACTTCACATTCAAATACACTTAAAGAGCAAAAAAGTTATATGATAGTACTACAATGACGTTATACATTGTATAAAAGGTGTTGTATTCAGATAATATTTATCATTAGTATACCAAGTTACAAAGATACCAAGTTAATGACCTTTTAAGCTCCCTTCAGATGAATACACGCACAACTTTGAATAGCAAAATTTAAACATCACGAGGGGGCATCAGGATTTTAGAAATACTTAGGTGGGGCATAGCCCAAAATCGGCTTGGAACTACTGGTCTATCTGCTAGTCTGGAGCGAACAATCGTTTCCACCCCCACAATCAATCTTTAGATTTAGCCTTAATGTCTTGCTACTATAACTACTACTGAAAAGTCACTATAGTACAAGCCGTATGAGGCCAGCACAGCTGCGCATAATGCTCCTCTACCCCGAATCATTTGAAGCTTCACTCTTTACCCCTCAAAAAAGCCTCAATTGGTACGGATCGTATGCATATACGGGTTATATGCAAGTACCCTAGTTGATCGTTTGAAGATAAAGTTTTGGTGAGAAATCACAGATAACAGTTTATATGTGTAAGTTATGTGTTTAATCCTTAGAAGCGAATAGGAAATCCACAATGTGTTGCTTATGTGAGAAGAATCTGCCTTCACAGCAGAAAAATACTTTCTCCAAAAACTGCTTAGAAACTCGGAAAACAAAACTGATTTATTTGCCTCTAGTGATATTTGAGATCTTTTAACACGTTGCAATGAAACAAAATGTTTATTTGGATCAACCGTCTTTAACTGCCATTGAAAACCCAAAATCTAAATAAACAATGTAGAGTAAATATACTAAAAAAAACTACATTTTATGGCAGTTTAATTATAAGCATATTAAAATGAACACAAAGATATAGTAGTAAGTAAAGTAAGCAAATTTGACACAAGATGCACAGTATCGGTAACGCTTTCAAAGTCAGTTCAGAAACAGCACAAAAACCCACGATCTAATTAAACATTGAGCAAGTGTAATACAGCGTATTTTCATGGAACAAATCAGATCACATAAAACAAACGTATTAAAAAAGAAACTGTATTTAGGGCATTTTACCTATGATAGGACCACAGATTAATGAACAAAGGTGTGGCAGTAATTAAATTAAACAAATTTGACTAAAGATGTAGTTAAATGAATGCATTTTTAGAGGCTTTGAGAGTTCAAGGTGCAAGAGTAGGTTTAAGAATAGGCGTTAAGAAGACTAAGTCGTTAAGACTAGGAATAAGTGAAGGTGTGAAGAGGTGACATCGGGTAACGAGAAGATCTACCAAGCCGATAGCTTCACTTACCTAGTAAAGACGATGGGCGCAGCGAAGATGTTGAAATTAGAATGAATTTTAAGAGGTTTTGAGAGTTCAGGGTGCAAGAATAAGCTTAAGAATAGGCGTTAAGAAGGCTAAGTCGCTAAAATTTGGAATAAGTGAAAGTGAAAAGGTGATATTGGGTAACGAGAATATCTATCAAGCGGACAGCTTCACTTACCTAGTAAAGACGGAGGGTGCAGCGAAGATGTTCAAATTAGAATAAACCAGGGTGTTATTTCACAGTCGAAAAAAAGTTTGGAAGAATAGGAAGATAAGCCTGCGAACCAAGATTAGAATATTGTAAGCTACATTGATGACAGTGGTCAAGTATGGCTGTGAAGCGTGGGCGTTCCGGAAGACAGAGGAGGATTTGCTAGATATTTTCCAGAGAAATTGCCTACGGTTCGTTCTGGGTACCCTACTGACTGCATTTTTGCTGACTTGACATTGGCCTTCTAATTTTATGAGTTTACTTTGTACTTTGTTTTTGTTTTTAACGTTTTTACGTATTTGACATTGACCCTTTTATAATTTTCTGTTGTTGTTTGATTGTTTGTTTTTGTTGTTCTTTTTTCGCTGTATTTGACGCTAAAGTGCGAATTCGGCCCTTTTGGGCTTGTGATAGCCATTTTTCAGCAATAAATCTTATCTTATCATATTTAAAACAGTAAGCTGTACGAAAAAGTGGTGCAATCCCGCTTTCTAGGGCAATAATAAGAGAAAATTCAGATGGCTAGGACACATTCTGCAAATGAAGAATGATCAAATTGTCAAAGATAGTCCTCGTCGGCCAACTGTCTAGGGCCAAACGCAAAGCAGGTCGTCCCAGAATTGGGTGGGGGGATGCTGTAAGAAAATATTTAAAGGAAATGGAAACATCTTGGAAGGGAATAAAGGGGGAGGTTTTGAATAGATTCGGATGGAAGTGGAGCGTGTGTGGCTGTGTTGGCCTCAGGCGGCTCGGTGCTGCAGTGAGTTGTTAGTAGTAGTAGTAGGTTATACAATTCTGTGTATATATTTACACATTGTGGGGGGGGGGGGGGGGTAAATTCATTTATGACACAAAGTGTAATATTTGGATTCAGGATGAGATTCTGATTCTAAATATGTTTATTTCTTATACTTAAGTACTAAACTCTTATTTTATTTTACAATTAAAAACAACTAAATCTAGGACCTTTTACTTACGAGCACAAAGATATGTAAGCAAGCAAATTAAGCAAATTTTATATATAAAAAGCACAACATCGGCAACGGTTTCATTGACAAAAGATATGCAGTATTAGTAACGGTTTCAAAGTGAACCCAAGCATAGCGTATCCTTTCCATCAATCGCTATAAAGTGCAAACCTCTTGTAGGAAAAACAGAAATTACTGTGTGTGTACCTTCATTAATCTATGTTATGAGGAATTAATGGGTTCTAAAAAAGGTGATAAAGCCAGGAAATGCTTTTTCAAATGGGTTTTGAGTTTCTAGCAAGACGTCAATACAATTTTTCATGAAGGTTCCAGAAATTGCCTTCTTTCCTTTTTGCTTAATTTGCCCGACCTCCACCAAATAAAAAAAAGCAGAGAGGCAAAGAAAATGTTTTAAAAGGGTTTGCTACGACAGGAAAAACCACAGAATAAAGTGCATTCCTGTATACACTGGACAAAACTGTGGCGTTTGGCAAAAAAGGCCTAAGTCCACTTTTTTTTGCGAAAATGAGTAGTACATGGTCCGAAAGTGCGCGAAGAGATCTATCGATTGATCTATTCCAAATGGGCTTACCTTAAATTCTGACCGAGTTATAATTTGTTCCAAAAAGGCATAAAAAAGAGCGTAAGTCCCTTATCTTCTAAGCAGCAAACATTTTAACAATTTGGAAATATCCAGTGAATTCCGATGAAAAAGTTAACAAGGAATCAGTCTTAAAAGTTTCAAGTTCCTTAAATTCTGATCTGTCAAATACTTTTTTTACTGTGCGTTTTTTTCATTTTGCTCTCCTGCAAAATTAGGAAAGGTGGACTTGGGTCGTTTTTGCAAAACACGACAGAAAACAGAAGAAAGGAAATTGTGCTATTTCGTGAAGGAGGTGATTTTCATCTAAATACCAAAATTGTGTAATGAACCAACTTTTTCCGCGACCTGTTAGAATGTTTCCACTTCTAAAAGCTTTAAAAGCTTTAATACATGATTAGCTAAATAAAAGGTTACAGATGTGACAATCGTCAATTGACGTGTTTTCTTATCTTACACCTTGGATACCGTATCACTGACGGACAATGGGAAAAGGGAGGATTATTATGGAATTATTTTTGTTCCCAATCGAATATCATTATGATTACCTTTTTATCTGATAAATCTTAGCAACTGTTATTTCCCAGGAGAAAAAATGACCAATTTCTTACAATGCTCCAACAAATGAAGTCAATAATAAAAAAAAGTTAAGATGAAATCCCGAAGCACCATATCGGTACTAAAAAAAACATGAAACATAAAAAAATGGATTCTTTTTTGTATGAACTTTCAAATCATTTGTCCGTTTAAGAAAAATTTAACAACAAATACATCTTTTTTTCTTTGGGAGGGGGGATCCTCTTTTTTTGGGGGGGGGACATTTCAGAGCAAGACTTCTTTAGCGGAAAAATGCCACGCTACTTAAACTATTTTTGCGCTTCATATATTTTTGCGCGCCCTTCTTCCAAAGAGAGAAAGGCAGTTTCGTCTTGACACCTCCCGAGTGCACCCCTGTTAGCATGGAACTTCATTCTAAATTGCAAAAAATAGAAATTCATTAGTTGGACTAAGGTTATACTGAAATTTCCAATATTTGTTAAAACGTTGAATTTAGCATAACAACAAAAGAAGCGTTCTTAGACGAGAAACAGAACTGCCACGTCCGTATGTAATCGTACATAAGACTTCCTTGACAAAAAATGAGATATTTTACAAGGACGGTTTAAGACATGCATATAGCTATCCGCTATATGCATCCGCAACAGCTCAGTTGGAAGGCCGAGTGGTGGAATCTTGATCATTGCAGACTCCAATTTGCAATGCACGCTAATTGATTCATGCGATTATTTTTCTGCGATCAGAGTTCCTGGTCCAAATGGCTTTATAGTCATATCAGTGTACCTCCCTACAAATTATCGTGATGTCCTCTCAGATAGGCGTTACACGAAGGCTTGTGCGAGACTCGGGAGGTTGGCCGAACAATACAAGTCAGAAAAGATTATTATCTGTGGGGACTTCAACTGTCAGCTTCTGGATGATGATCGTTTTTTCACCATATTAAGGGGGTGTCTGCCAGACACTATGGCCCCGGTTCCAAAATCCCAGTCCTTCACGTTTGTCCACAGCGCATCCCTGGCTACATCAGATATCGATCACTTTTTCGTAAATTTCCTACTTCCGACCGGGATTAAAGCCATTGTTGACTCGGAACACAATTGTAGCGATCACCTTGGGATTAGCTTAATGGTACCATTCTCCACCTACAAGCGGTGCCCCGGGCGATCATGGTTTATCAAGAGTGAATGGCAAAGGATAGATCAGTCCTTGTACAAAGATATTCTTGACTTAACTCTTGCTAAAATCAAAGTACCGTTCCACCTGCTTACTCATGGCCAAAATGAAGACAGACTAGCCCTGAACATCTTTTGCTCCGAAATTGTTCATTCGATGAAGCTTGCAGAATCTGCCGCTGTTCAGTGGCAAAAGTGTACCCCAACACTCGTAAAAAGGGATGGGATAACCCAAATGTCAAGTTTGCCAAGAAGAGATCCAAGTTCTGGTACGAATTGTGGAAGGACTGCGACAAACCCCGCTCTGGAGTAGTTTTTCAGTGCTTTCGACATGCCAAAAAAGAATTCAAACGTACTGTCGAGAACATGCAAGTGGAGAAGTTGTCTTGTGATTGCAGGATTGACCAAACATCTTATGGAAGCGATTCCAATCTAACAGGGCCGACGCTGATGTGCAAAGTCCCATTCCCGATGAAAGTTGGGTAAACCATTACAAGGACGTGTTTGCGCCACAACCCAACGAGCTGGACTCCATACATAAATCTGAGTTAGATAGGCAATTAATCAGCGCAAAACTCCGCCGCACTGATGTCATTGTTTCCAAATGGCATATTGAGATAATTGTGAGAAAATTGAAAAAGAACAAGTCTCCAGGGCTCGATGGGATCACTCCGAGGCACTTACAGTACGGCACAGAACGTCTACATGAGTACTTAGCCTTACTATTCCAAATGAGCATCGAGCAGGGACTCACACCTGCCAACTTTCATGGTTGCCGCACATCCAATATTCTGAAAAAGAATCGAGATCCCTTGCTTTGTAAAAGCTACAGACCAATCACAGTTTCATCGGTTATCAGCAAAGTATTTGAGAAGGTACTGTTGCCCCATATTACGTCGCACGCTCTAATGGGAGACAAACAACTTGGATTCAGAAATGGGTTTGGCTGTGGACACGCCCATCGGCTACTAAGAAGAATAATGAGGTCTACATCTTTAGTTAAAGAGCCACTCTTTGCCTGCAGTGTCGACATTTCCGCTGCGTTCGATTCTGTCGTCCAATCGCAGGCACTGTGGTGCCTCTTGGATTCAGGAGTCGACCCCCGCATTGTCCTTGTTCTCCATGACTGGTACTCCCACACGCATATTCGTCTAGCTTTGGGATGGGAAACAATCGCCGGTCACCGCAAGCAAAAGCTTTCTGAACCCATTCGGCTCTTCAAAGGAGTTCGGCAAGGATCTGCTCTAAGCCCTATCATCTTTAATTCTGCGATTTACTCTATAACTAGATTCGTTCGTGGGACCTTCTTTTTGGAGGGCTTGGATCTAAGTTTCATTTCTTATGCAGATGACTTGTTGCTCCTAAGCAGCACGCTGAGGGGTCTACAAGAGAATCTTCGTCTTTTAGTGACCCTATACAGAAGAATAGGACTACGAGTCAACATAGAGAAAACCAAATTTATCGTTTTTAGCGGCACCAACTCGACCAATTCCAATCTTGTCCTTGACGGTATCAGAATCCAGCAGTCCCAGTCCCTAAATTACCTTGGTATCACGTATGGCCAGACGCCTAGGTCAACTAGAGGCTTGTTGGCTGCATCAGTCTGTAAATCTATCCGCTCAGCATATGGAAAAGCTGTCAAATGCAAGTGGTCATTTAATCGATTTATTAAGTCAAAACTATTTAACGCCGTCATCTCTCCTGCCATCTGGTATATATCACCCTTGTGGGAAATGTTGTCCCTCACCGAGCGTCGAAAAATACGAACCACGTACTACAGATTTGCAAAATTTTTGCTGGGACTTCCACTAAGATTTTCTAACACGGAGATCTCATCCATATATGGAATCCTTGATCCATCAACCAAGGTGATTGATCTAGAACGGAGAGCCTCAAGACGATCCCTCAGTAAACTCTACGACTCACCGCTGACTCAACTGTTTCTGTGAATGAAATACCTGTATTTAATTTTTAGTGTTGAACATGTTTTTCTTCTTTTTTTGTTTCATTTTGTACTCCGCTTTTTTTTTTTTTCTCCATTTCTCCATTGTAAGCGGGCATAAATAAATATATAGGCAGAAGCTTTTGGTTCATACCCTGCCCCCCTCAAAATACCTGAAATGTTTTGCGATTAAACCTGTAATGTCTTATAATTTTTTTTCATGAATTTCGTGGGGTTTTTTTTCGAGCTACACCCTCCTCTTAGCAATTCCCTATATACATGCATAGTACAATGATAATTTGAAAATAATAGTAATTTTAAGGATCGAGAAATTCATATTACTACTACTATTACTACTTATTACCACTGCAGCACTAAGCTGCCTGATGCCGACACGACTGCGCACGCTCCTCCTGCAACCCAATCTATTTAAAGCTCCCGTCTCTCAACCCTCCCAAGAAGTTATAATTTCTCTTAAATCCTTTCTTACGACCTCTTCCCATTCCCCCTGCTTTTCGCTTGACCCTAGATGGATGGCCGAAAAGTATGATCTTCGGCAAGCTGTCATCCTTACCAATTCATACTTACCAATTTTTATATGTAAAAATTATGTTCCTGATCGTACTTACACAGCTCTGAGGGTAACGATTGGTCTACCAAAATCATTGAAACTTTCTTCGATATCAATAATATGGTCTGGGACTTCGGTAAATTCTGGCGCACGTCGATTAGAGGAAACAACCTTGATATTCACTTGTGCTGTTGTTTCATTGCTGGGTGTCCCACCGTCGCGTGCAGCAGCAACCAACTCAAATTGGTAATCCACTTTCTCAGCCTTCGAATATAAAAAAAAGGAAGAAATTCAAAAATAAATGTCAATGGATTCACAGAAAGAAATTATATAACACCTAGGTAAGATTTTATTAATTATCAATACAAATACAATAAAACACTGTGCTAGTCCCCCCAAAGGCTCCTTGGCCTGTAATTAGGGGATTATATACGGAATACAAACTCAGAGAACAACAGCCAATTACTTACTGAGATAAAAAAAAAGAAGAAGAAAAAAAAGTACAAAAAACAAACAAATGAAACATCAATAAAGCATAACATAATTCATTTCTCTGTATATTATTCTCAAATCAAATGATCTTCATACCCTTCTACAATCTACTGGTCACAATCAGATTATACAGAAAAAAAAAGAAACGAAAAAACAATTAAATGAAAAACTATTGCCAACCATTCAAAACCCTTCGAAACCAAATAGAAAATCGTGAAAAAAATCTTTAGAAGTAAGAAAATTATTAAGACGAGAAAGCATCGCCTTCTCGAATATTTTCTAAACACGGACAACAAAGATATTGGCCGATAGTTGGCTGGATCATTTCGTGTCCCCCCTTATATAATATGATGACTCGAGCACGCTTGAGACTACTCAGGAAAACCTGATGGGCGTAACTGATGAGACAAGTGGCGATTTGGTGGGAAGGATGTTATGACGTTTCGTGCTTGTGACGGTTCGCCGAAATGGTAGCACCCCGATTTTGTCATAAATCCTAGGGTTCTTAGAAGTTTTTGTGAAATCATCATTTGGGGAAAATTCTCTGCCATGGCAAACATAAGGAATAAATAGTCAAAAAAGCTGTACGAGGGATTCTAACACATTGTTTGAGGGACCCTAATAGATTCAATTACCACGGAAACCGGAAAAATCCAATTCAGGATTGACCACGACAAAATTTCATTATTTATAACTAGGCTTGTAATCTTCGATCAGCATTGCTGTGAATTATTCAAATAGACCGAATGTGTACGCTGAATGCATTATATATAAGCTTTTATTGAAAATGAAACAGCTAATGCGATATGAGATCAAAGCAGGGAAGATTTGACTACAAAACCATACCTTACACCCATAAAAAGTGTTCGACAGAGACAGAAAGAGAGAAAATATCAGAAATTGCCTAATAGATTGTATAATAGAAGAACTAAAACTTTAAACTACTGAACGAAGCTACGTCAGTGAATTGCATAGGTTAGAGGTTCCATTCAATTTAATTTAAGGGAAAACACCAAATTAAAGATACAAGCACGACAGCTATTATATTATATCTAAAAATATAATATAATATTATATAAATTAACATACAATTTTAATATTGCATTGATAGATTTTTTATAATAATACTGAATTTTTAATATTATAAAAAAATGAATTTCTTATTAATATTTTTATTAATATTAATAAAAAGATTAATAATTTCTCTGTATATTATATATACAGAGTACTGCAACCAAGAAACCGTCGCAGTGTTAGGCCGCCTGGATTCAACCCACTGATTGAATCCGGCTTTTCTTATTGTGCGAGAATCTGCTTCACTTCTTGCCTCTTTGCCCTGAATTACAGGATTTAAGAAAAGGATTATTTCTAGCAGTTTGGGGTCAAGTGAGCAGTTGGTCTCAGTAATGGGATCATAATTTTATGGGATGATAAGAAAAGATTGCTTAATATATTAAACTGGGAAAGACCTACAGAGAGACATTTTTGCAAAAGGGGAGGGGCTTGAAGTATTTTACTTTTCCTTTTTAATGCCATGACCCTTGTGGGTTTATCACGTGTGCGACATTTTGTGTAATTATTTGACGTAATTTTATGGTATTATTTGCTTTATATTTTTTCATTTTTATGTTATGTACCATATTTTGTTATGTGTGTTATTATCATGTGCTATTATTACTTTTTTTTTTTTTGCCGTGGCCCAAATCGTCTTTTGTTGCAATAAATATCTACCTATCTACCTATCTATTATTTTTGCATTAAGAAGCTTTTTATTTATTTTTCAATGTCCCATTAAAATATATTGCCCGTTTATAATATATTTGCGGGTACTTGTGCATTATTTGGAACACACTCGAGAATGTGGATCTACAGATACAACAACAACCAGTTTTTATCTGTCAGTATCCGAAGAAAATTAGCTTAGGCTCAGCTGAAATCTACGTTGTAGGTATATTTTTACTAAATATTAATATATAGAGATGGTATTTTGATTGGGTTAGGTTAGGTATTTAACACAATGCATTCTGTGCGACCCCCTACAATAATCATTTGTTGTTGTTTTCATAATTTTCTATTATGATTAACCAAACTTCATTTCTCGAGTATGTACCAAATAATACACAAGTACCTATTTTCGTTTCAATTGCTAAGCACTATTCTCACAGGCTGAAAAAACCAGGGTTCATTCCCTTTTCAAAGATTCCCGACTATTACTAGCAAAACTGTACAAATACGTAGCAGCTTTAAATCGCCTGAATGGCAACATTGTCAAATTCAGCATGTGGATTAAATAATTCATCCATTTTCTGAAAGTAATGTCAAATTGTGTCAAATTCAGTCAAAATTTGGCAACACTGTCAAATTCAGTATGTGGACCAAATAATTCATCTGCTTTCCGTAAGTTATGTCAAAGTCTGTCGAACTTCGACAACACTGTAAAATTCAGTATGTGGATTAAATAATTCATCCGCTTTCTGAAAATAATGTCAAATTCTGTCAAAATTCGGCAACACTGTCAAATTTAGTAATTCAAATAAAACGGATCAAACAATTTATCCGTTTTCTGAAAGCGATGTCAGAAAACGCTCTAATAGTGGAATTTAGGGGGTAGAATCTTCAAAATATTAAATGATAAACAAAATGACAATAAGATTTGATAGAATAGTGGCTATAATAACCTGTATTCAGTAATAAACATAAAACATGTTGCCTCAGGCTTAAAGCAACATCAATATCTTCCATACACACAATAAGAGTGCAAAAAAAAGCAACAAAAACAAAGTTGGGTGATCCTTCAGCCAAATCTGTCAGAATACTAATATCAGAAATCTCTTCTTCTATTGAAAAAAGTTGCATGGGATTTACATTGATTAAACTGGTCTAGACAATTCTAGGTATGTTTCATACAGTGGCATTGAAAAAAAGGGGCAGTCCTCACATCATCAATAACTAATAAGGATACTATAATAGCATAACTATTAAAGTGGCGTTTAAACACTTTCGCAAGATGGCAGTCACAGCCTATTTAAAATCTCTAAATCTTTCAATTTCGACCACGCAATTCTCATTTCTTTTTTTCATTCTTGGACCAAGAAAAGAATGAGAAATATGACTTGGTTAGACTAACTTCACCGACAAGTGACAACCATAGAAACGCAAAGACCCACCCCCAAGGGAAGAGGAGGTGGATAAGAACATATTAAATGGCGGGGGTTTAGGATCAGCTTTTTAGGCCGCTATTTTTCACACTTTTACAACTATTAGTCACAAGAGGGCGTTTTTAACATAAAATTCGGATAGTTTGCTTGTTTGCATATTTTAGTTTTTCTTTACGAGGCTTAGAGAGGGAGTTCACAGAGCGCTCCCAGAGAGGAATCTTTATATCCCCCCTCTGTCGAGGTAAGAATGTATAATAGAGTAAACAATCAATTTCTGGACAATTATTAATATTTTAAAGGAAGCAGCAGTGTGAGATTTTCAGAAATAAGCTCAAATATTAAAACTTGAATATAGCACCTCGGAAATTTTCGATCACCTAGTTCAGCTACTCTTTCTGCAAAGCTACTCTTTCAGCTACTGCTTTCTGCAAATTTAGGGGGCTTAGGAAACGAGATTTTTCTGCTAATGCTGAGAACAGAAAAGAATAAAGGGGTATCTAGGTGCTGATTGAAGCTGATATGACTTGTCCCTTATATTCTTATTTCACACAGTTCGAGTACCTTATCACAGGCATTAATAATTACAGACTGGTCCGAAAGAAAGTATATAGCCCTTCTGTTTACATTAATCAACTATTTATATGCCTATATCAATAGAATTATCAAATAATTGTCAATTTGTTTTTATAATTCCCACCCACCCCCCCCCCCCCGAAAAATTCATATGTACGCGTTCTCCGTTTTGGCCTCTGCTCATTTGCAGAAGTCAGTTAGACATAGCAAATTGTTTATTTTTGGAGACACAAAACTATCTAGGCTTATACAAACAGCCCTTAACTCTTAAATCAATCCAAAAAAAAATATTCATATTTTAGACGTGCTAATAAAATATTAGCCCCGTGGCAATTATTTCGGAATAAAAAGCAATGTCAGTCTGAAGCTAAGTCAGTGGGGTATAACAAATATTTGTTATATTTCATTTTGTAAAAATAGACGTTAAGTACTACTAAAGATAATTTCTTAGACCACACTGTCTTTCCATATACATTAGAAACGAAAATATATCAAAAATAAGTGAAGTTTCAATTGAGAGAAAAATACATAAAAAACTTTTAATACAAAATAATAGTGAAATTTCAAGTATTTCGGCTTCACATCTGGAAGATTTTTTTTTCGTTTATCGACGAAAAAAAACTAGACAAACAAAACATATAAAGAAAAACGCCATAAACACTATACAAAAGTTTGCATACATATTCTGCTACAATCATTTTAGGGACGCAAAACTATCTACGCCTGCAGAGAATGTCTATAGCCCCTTAATTTAAGCCAAAAAATTGACCCATGTTCATGCAAGGCAGCATCGTACGGAGGTACTAATAAAAGAATTTTCATATGGTAACTATTCTGGAGTAGAGACAAATTACAGCCTACCTGCTATATCAGAGTAGGCCTAATTTGTATTTTACAACGAGTATCTCAAACTACCTCTGATTTGCATTTCTGTTGAGAACGACCAAGTCCATATTAAGTTTGATCTTTAAAAATAAGTGATGTAGGGTGAGTTTGAAACAAAAACCGTTTAATTCTGCCTAAAAAAGTATTGCGATAACCAGCATTACTTGTTTTCATAAACAAAAGTATGCCCTTTATTACTATGAAAAATATCGGTAGCATAAATATTTTAGAGTAAAGTAGTATTCAAAAGAGGTCATGACAACTAGACAGGCATTTATCGGATAAGGTATAACCAGGGCCAGATTCAGAATCTACATTCGAGGGGGGAGGGATTTGGTACGAGAAAACTTTACAAAACGCAGATATTTTTTTTACATGTACTTTTGTACGAGTCAGACACAAATTTCCTGAACGGCGGGGGGGGGGGGGGTCAAACCGGGTAATCCCCATTCCTGGATAAGGCCCCCGATAGCAGCCTAGTTTGCTTTCCTTTTCTGGAGGCAGAGGCGGTTTTACGAGAGGGACAGAGGGGCCGTATCCAGGGCGCAGAAATTTTAAATAAATAATCTAACGGTTATAATCATTTTGTCATTTTTGAAGTTTTATTTTTATTAAGATAAAATAGAGGGCTTAGTTAATTAATTTAATAAAATAGATTAAAATAATAATAATTAAATAATATTAATTAAAATTAAATTAAACTAATTAATAATAATTAAATAATTGAAAATGTAAAATTAAAAAAAAATAATTAATTAATAAGTTGAAAATAATTGTGCGAACATTGTGTGAAAATAATAATAGAAATTTTGATAAAATTTGGCTTCAAAATTTTGCGGGGGACAGGGGGGGGACTAATCAAGATTTTGTCCCGGGCGCTTTAGAGGATGGAGTCGCAACTATCTGGAGAGGTAGGGGCTCGTTACGCTCCGCAGTGTCCACATTGACAGCATGTTCGCAACAAAATAGTAATTTAGTATTTGGTCAGAAAAGGGTTTTATGCTCTTAATATAGAAGAAGTTTTGTGCACTTAAGATAATTAGTCAGGTCTTCAAGTTTGTTCCCCACAAATGTTCAATTTAGAGCCTCCCTTCGAGATTGAAGATTTAACAAGAAGCTCTCATAAAACTTCTAAGTGGCCGACATTTTGTCTTTCTTCAATTTAAAGTTTGATTTAGTTGATGCCAGTAAAAAAGAGTTCGAAGACATTTGTACCAATAACAGCTCATCTTGTTTGAACCAACATCCAATAAAAATATATACATAGTATGTCGTTATAAAAAACATATAAAAAAATTATATATATATATACATATATATATATATATATATATATATATATATATATATATATATATATATATATATATATATATATATATATATATATATATATATATATATATATAGTTTGTCCAAATTTGAGGGCTAATCTTTCACATTATTTTTTAGACGAAAACAGATTCTGACCTTGATGAAAAGTTGGTCCTCTATAAAACCAAGCTATGGCTATTATAGGAAATTTGACAAACAAATTTCTTTTTTCGTGGTCATACGAAAGATCCAATCAAAACTTTGAGATAGCCATTTTATTCAACATAATTGAAAGTTCCAGAAATTATCTTTAAGGATGACAAACCACCCACAGCCCTCAGAGCAAGGGTTATAAGTTATGCCCTGGGGGCATATAAGGTATATATAGAAAGGGTGATCGTGTAATAGGGGGCTCATTGAATTGGTGATCAGAAGTTCTAGTGCCCTCTTTAAGATTGAGAACAATCGGAGGGTGGGTACCCCCCACACACCTTGTACTTTCCTGAAATGCATCTGATAGATATTCTGAAATGGCCATTTGCTGTCGTAAAAAATTCGAAAAGAGCTCATACGATTGGAAATCCAAAGGGCTAGTGCCCTTTTTAATAGTCAAAAGTGTCAGCTGCCCCCCCTTAGATCTTCAAATATACATTAGATATGGCTGAAAAAGCAGATGGTTTGGAAAAAGCAGTTGATAAAATTCCATTACACTATCGACTGCCCCCCCCCTAGACAATATGCTGCCTACGCCCATGGGGCAGGGTTGTAGGTGACATCCCAGGGGCATATAGGCTTTTTATGGAAGGTGTGGTTGTTTGAACTTTAGAGGAAGCTCATTTGATTGGAAATGTATAGTTCTAGTTTCTTTATAAGAGTCAAAATTGATGTAGGGCAGCTAGACCCCCCCCCCCTCCTTGACAACGTGTTTTCCCCAAACGCATCCAATCAAAATTGTGAGAAAGCCATTTTTTTCACAATAGTCCAAAAAGAACCATGGCTTCAAGGTTGACACAACCCTCCAGGGCCAAGGTGCAAGCGTTGTAAGTTATGCCCTGGGCATATAGAGTTCTTATGGAACGAAATCTTGTATAAACTTCGAATCGGCTGGGGCTCATTCGATTGGAAGTTGGAAGATCTAGTGCCCTTTTTAAGAGTCAAAAGTGAAAGGAGGACAACCAGCCTGCCCCACAATCCTATCATTCTCCAAACACATCCAATCAAAACTTTAAGAGAACATTTTCCAAAAAGACAAAGGGAAAACAGGTGAGCCTTTCTGAAATATTTTCACCTTTCTTACTTTCATAAATGAAAAATTATCAAAACCTTAAGGAAGAAATGTCAGTATATGTCAATTTAACTGACAATCCACGGTCATTTGTTTGATTTTTTTTTCTTTTTAGTAAAGCGCAAATTGTCTTCTGGTCTTGAGAAGGCATAGGGGTTATTAGCCCTACTCATTTTAATTTTTGCTCGTTTTGAGTTTGACTCGGCTATCTATTGTAATTTCTGTTCGTTTTGAGTTTCATTTATTTATTTATAGTGATCTGTGGTAGTTTGACACTTGGAACATTATTTAACTTTATTTTTGCTCCTTCTTGTTTTAATGGAGCTCTTTACTTTTCTTTGAATAACTTGTCTTGTGGATTTTTTTTTTTTAATTAATCAAAGAAATAGACAAAAACCTAGAAAACTATAGGAAAAGTATAAAAGCGAGCATTAAACAAAACTCTTCCATTTGAAGGTGGCTATTGTACTACACAACATACACTTAGGCAAGGGGGTTATTTTCATGGTCCCAGGTTTTACTAAATTGAACATTGATTATAGCTCAGAAAAAACTTGATATCCATACATATTTGTTTTTCGTAAAAAAAAAATCCATGGCAGAGACGAGGGCACCTAGGACGGATCTTTAATCTTTTCTCGAGTTCATTTTGAGCCAAATAATGAAATGGCTCACAGAAAGTTTTCTTCATATGGTGATATCCTCTCTTTTAAAATGTGATCCCCAGTTTAGCATTATGCAATTTTTCAAGATAAAAAAAAAAAAAAAAAAAAAAAAAGGAACTTATAGTATTGAATTTTCTTTTTGTACTGGGTTTGGCGAGAAATTGGGACTTCAGAAGTCAATGCTCATAACTGTGAATCTCTATGACTAGGACCATTTGTTCTGGACTGCAAGTCGTGAGTCCAGGAGTCCCAAATTTTAGTCTTGAAGGTGTGCACCTGGAGTCCCAAAGTTGGCAATCCCTCACAAATGTCTTGCCACATTCAAAAAACTCAAAGGTGATACCGATCAACGATAACAAGGCTACGATAAAATGACTAAGGCAAAGACCGAGGATTTTTGCGATTACTACTCTAAAGCAATAAACCTTCCTGCCTTAAAAAAAAACATATATTGGGATACAAGGGAGCATCCAGGGGGATTACAGGGTCTAAACCCCTCCTCCGAGATTTTTGTCTGACTAGTAAAAAAGTAATAAAATGCATTTGATTTTTTTGGGGGTTTTGTAAATTTTTTTTGTACCCCCCCCCCCAACGAAACCTTGGATGTGCCTTTACTGGAATGTCTGATTTATCCTGAAAGGATTTTCTGAATCTTCGCGCACAGGCGCGATGCATGCCAATTATTAATTAATAATTAAAAAATAATTGATGAAAGTAAAGAGCGAGGTTAAAACAAACAAAAATTACTGCTTCGCAGTATATGCAACACATCTTTGAAAAACTGTTTTAAATACACTTGCTGGAGATATTTTCATATAATGCATATTTGTAGAATCCTGAAAAATTGCTGCTTTACTGAAAACACAAAACAAACGCAACAAAATAGGATTAGAAGCAGAAAAATCCATTAATGGCCTGCAGAGAATAAAAGAATAATTCACATAGTCCTCAATGGTCTTTTAACAGCAATGAGACTAATAAATTTTATGGGTCCATTAACCCTATAAAAAGCTCACGAAAGCTTAGTTTTCAGGAAAGTGCTAGTTCTCAAAGGCTAATTAGGTCGAAAGAATCAGACTATGTTAGTTATGAACAAATCAATTCAGTAAAATGGCCCTGGGAGAAGTCCGTCAAAACTGAACTGGGACTAAAATGGCCCGACTGGGACAAATGTCCAAGCAACATTAGATTGTGAATCCATAATAAACACTAGAAATTATTAATAATGCTTAAACTAGTCATTTTTTACAACACATCCTATTTTCGAATGTTCGGGGGGGGGGGGGGGAAATCAAAATATAACAATCATACCTCTATGGCCTTTACTAGCTTAATAAAACCGCTCTGAGGGTCAATCTGGAAGTAATCCAAGTCTGATTCATCGCGATTGGCCCGAAGTGAATAAGTAATTCTAGCATTTTCGCCTTCATCAATATCCGTTGCTGCCACTCTCATAACGGTTTGATTTACCTTACTATCTTGTGGAATGGTTTCTCGATAATCCTAGAAAAGTAAATATTACAAGTATGTTTTACCCTGCTATTAAATATAGGCAGGTAATTTTTGTTGAATTAAAGCAGTTGAATTAAATCTTAATCTCATCAAATAAAAGCAAATTCAATTAACTGAATGAAAATAATCACAATTGGCACGATAAGTGTCTCTGTTATTTTCATTTTCATTAATGCCCATTGCTGTTACTTTCATAACAGTTGATTTACCTTGTTTATCTTGTGGAATATTCTCGATAATCCTAGAAAATAAACATCTCTGAAACATGATTTACATTGCTTTGAAGCACAGACAAGCAATTTTTTTTCTTTGTTAATTAAAGAGGATATCAAGCAGTTAAATGAAGGAAATGGGTCATTAAATTGTCCTTGACAGAATATATGTAAGCAAAAACCTTGGGCAATCTTGAGATTTTGAAAAAAGAAAGGTTTTTTCATCTTTTTCTATCTAAAACTGATATTATGGCCTCTGTTATCTGGGGAGCGAAATTGAGATAGGGGCAACTCAATGCAAAAAAGGGGGTCATCACGTTGGGGTAGTACCCTTTTCAGCGTATGCCAAAAGATTTAGCCGTTGAATTTTTATACCGTACATACACTTTACTGTCTGTACCCTCTTAAATAAGCCCTTTTCGGATATTCTACGACCCCGAGCTCAATACTATAATCCCTGATGAAAGAATAATAAATAAACTAAAGAAAAAGCAAATAAATAAATAATACATACATGTATTACATATATATATATAATAATACATATATATATATATATATATATATATGTATATATATATATATATATATATATATATATATATATATATATATATATATATATATATATATATATGTATATATATATATATATATATATATATATATATATTATATATATATATATATATATATATATATATATATATAGATGATTCGATGAGAAATAAGTCAAAATACCATACCATTTCTGGAGGATTCTTGTCAACTATAAGACATTATTAACTACAACACATTTAATTAACTACACATTGTCAAAAATGCGACCTTTATATTTGGAAAGAGCGTAAAATAAGAAATTGAATGGTATCACTTTCATTTCATTAGCATTTTTCCTTTAAAGTGATAATACACTACAAGTTTATTAATTTCCTATTCAATTATCTTTCCAAGTGCCCTAACAACATCCCCTTGCCAGTTATCAGCATGAGAAAGTTTACATGATTTTTGAAAAAGAGGGAGTAGAAACGCCCCATAAAAGCAAGCCGATCTTGATAAAAGTTAAATCACCAGATTCAGCATGTTCGCGAATTCTAGAGCTGAGGTCTCAACCTCTATCAACAAAAATATGGAATTCCGTGTTTCTTTTGCGAAAGATGGTTTTTGTTTCACTTATTTACTACTTTTTTCCATAACTGGTGACAGCATCGAGCTTTCGTAGAATATCGGAAGAAGACTCATTCAAACTTGAATTCGAAGTATAGGTGCTTTGTTTTTAATCAATCACCACACTAAATAACCAATTTTGTCATTTAGTACCAGAAAATAGTATTTTCGCCCGAAAAAGTTCGAAACGCTACCGAGGGGAACATTCTAAGATAGTCACCTGGTTTAAAATTATTAAAACACATTTAGTACAACTTTCAAGTTTCAGAGGCCATAATGCCAAGTGGTAGCACATTCATCCAGTCCGTACAAAATGAACAATTATTCTAGACCATTTATACGGTAATATTAACTGTTATACAGTATATCCTTTCGTGTGGAGGTTGCCTGAAGCCTCAAAATGAACGTATATGAGTCTAACATCTTCATCTAAGGCCCACTGGATCAGTGTGGAGACAGGAAATTACGCCTTAACCTCCATTCATGCGGAAGAATATAATGTCATTAATCGTGCAATGTGACTGCTGAAGGGTGATGACTCCCTCTTGCTGCAAAAACCATAGTTTGTAACGGAAAACGGAGGTTTTAAAAATTTAAATATAAAAAAAAACCGTAAATTAGCGTCCATATTAGGGGGCGATGTTTTCCTAAAACCGTGGGGTGAATTCAGGGATAATGTATGTTATACGGAAATCTATCTATTGTACAAGTAAAACATCTCCTTTCCGCCATTCCCAAAAAAAAATGTGCCTTCTCAAATGGCGCCACTGTGCATGCTCTTTTGATTTTACGACCTTGAATATTTGTCCAAAACACATGATACTTTAAAATTTTATCGGTTGCCGTTCTGCTATATATCACCGCTCAAGCCCAAAAAACATCATCTCCAGATAAGGAACTTCTAAAAGAGAAAAAAAAGAGAAAGGAGTTTTTTTTCTCTAAAAGATAAAAGAAAAAACATTGAAAGAGCAGTGGCGGGAATAATAGAGAACACACTAGGCTCATGTTGCCCCAGAAGGGAATAATCAAATTACCAGGGATGCACTTGAGTATCGTTCCATATTTTCCTTTACTAAAATTGAAAAAAAAAAACATATTCATTTTTCAAAAAATTTAAATGGTCAGAAAAGGTACGTTAAAA
>CM051258.1:56493768-56701268 GCA_027921565.1 Artemia sinica | reverse complement strand
TTTATTTTAGTTAATATTCAACTATCTCGTTATTGTCAAAATTCAATTCTAATTTTCACAGAATTTCAAACAGTTCGTTCGTGGTAACGAACTGAAAGCAAGGAGCGACCCAGCTCAATAGTAACCGAAACTCTAAAAACGGTATTTTGATACCAATAGATACGTTAAAATAATTGGATCTTTATGCTGATTTTATATATATAAGTTTCATCAAGTTTAGTCTTGCCCAACAAAAGTTACGAACCTGAGAAAATTTGCCTTCTTTTCGAAAAAAGGGGAAACGCCCCCTAAAAGTCATAGAATCTTAGTCAAAATCACGCCATCAGATTCAGCGTATTAGAGAACCCTACTATAGAGGTTTCAAGCTCATAACTGTAAAAATGTGGAATTTTGTATTTTTTACCAGAAGAAAGATCACGGATGCGTGTTATTTATTTATTTTTTTTCCAGAGGTGATCGTATTGATCCAGTGGTCCTAGAATGTCACTAGAGGGCTCATTCGAACGGAAATTAAAAGTTATAATGTCCTTTTTAAGTGAACAAAAAATTGGAGGGCAACTGGGCCCCCTTCCCACGCCTTTTTTCCTAAGTCACTGGATAAAAATTTTGAGAGCCATTTTCTTCAGCATAGTCGAAAAACCTAATAGCTATGTCTTTGAGGATGACTTAATCCCCCACAGTTCCCGGGGGAAGGGCTGCAAGTCAAACTTTGCTCATTGTGTACATATAGTATTGGTTATTGGAAAGTATACAGACGTTTTCAGGGGGGATTTTTTCTGTTGGGGGGGGAGGGGTTACGTGGGAGGATCTTTTCATGGAGGAGTTTTTATGGGGGAAGAGAATTTACATGAAGGGGGCCCAGGATTTTCCAGGATTATTTAAAAAACAATCAGAAACTAAATAAAAAAAACAAGTTTTTTTCAACTGAAAGTAAGGAGCAATATTAAAACTTAAAACGAACAAAAATTATTACGTATATGAGGGGGTTCGTTCCCTCCTCAATACCTGACTCTTTACGCTAAAGTATTTTTAGCAATTTCAAAAGAGCTAGTTATTCTAATGAAACGGCCTTTATCATTCAGGGGTCATCCTTAAAGAATTGGAACAAAATTTGAATTTTAGCGTAAAGAGCAAGGTAGTGACGAGGGGGCAAACCCCCTCATATTACCTATACCAGGGAGTTTGCCCCCTCGTAAATACCTCGCTCTATACGGTGAAGTCCGAATTTTGTTAAATAATGGCCGATATAAACAATAATTTGTTTGTGTAATTTTTCGGCCAATCTTAGCATTTAATTTTATCTCTATCAGCTGAATACGCGGTAATAAACTTAATACGAACAGAAAATATTACGTATTTGAGGAGGGCTGCCTTTCCTCAATAGCTCGCTCTTGTGCAAAAAGTTTTTTCTCTTTTAAAAGAGGTTATTAATCTAATTAAACAGCCTTTGTGATTGACAAGTCATTCTTAAATAGGTGGAACAAAAATCAAACTTAGGTTATTATAAGGTTACTTTCCATGGAGGAATTTTTTATAGGGGAAGAGAATATGCATGAAGGGGCCGCTGGATTTTCCAGCATTATTTTAAAAAATATTAGAAATTAAATAAAAAAAACAAGTTTTTTTTTCAATTAAAAGTAAGGAGCAACATTAAAACTTAAAACGAACAGAAATTATTACGTACATGAGGGGGTTCGTCGTCCCCTCAATACCTCTCTCTTTACGCTAAAGTATTTTTAGTAATTTCAAAAGAGCTATTTATCCTAATTAAACGACCTTTATGATTCAGGGGTCATTCTCAAAGAATTAGAGTAAAATTTGAATTTTAGCGTAAAGAGCGAGGTATTGACGAGGAGGCGAACCCCCTCATATTACCTATACGAGGGAGTTCGTCCCCTCGTCAATACCTCACTCTTTACGCTAAAGTTCGAATTTTGTTAAATAATGGCCGATATAAACAATAATTTGTTTGTGTGATTTTTCGGCCAATCTTATCATTTAATTTTATCTCTATTAGCTTAATACGCGGTAATAAACTTAATACGAACAGAAAATATTACGTATTTGAGGAGGGTTGTTGCCTCTCCTCAATAACTCGCTCTTTGCGGTAAAGCTTTTTTTTTACTTTTAAAAGAGGTTATTAATCTAATTAAACAGCCTTTGTTATTGACGAGTCATTCTTATATAACTGAAACAAAAATCAAACTTAGGTTATTATAAGGTTATTATTAGTTTTTAACAAAAAAGTAAAATTAATATGCAAATTCCGTTTTGCATATTAATTCCGTTCATATAAATTCTGTTTTTAATATTTTGTATACTCCGTTATGAAACAAATTCAAAGCCTGCATTAATTCAAAAACGTTCAGAAAATAAAAAAAAACTAGTTTTTTTTAACTGAAAGTAAAGAGCGACATTAAAACTTAAAACGAACAAAAATTATTCCGTATATGAAAGGGGCTGTTCCCTCCTCAATGCCCCGCACTTTACGCTAAAGTTTGGCTCTTTCTCACAACTTTACTTTTTAAAACATTAAAAAACTTTAGCGTAAAGAGCAGGGCGTTGAGGAGGGGACAGTCCCTTTCATATAGGCTACAGAATAATTTCTGTTCGTTTTAAGTTTTAATGTTGCTCCTTACTTTCGGTTAAAAAACTTGTTTTTTTTTTATTTAACAACTAATATAAATAAAGTGATAACACCCAGATTGCGCGTCATACACTTTTGTCATCTATCGTTATGGCACATTCAGTATTTAAGCAACTCAATAATTAAAGAATATTAATATTCCCAAAGCTATTCCCGAACAAAATTATAGAAAGGGGGAGGAGGCTACGTGTTGCTCAAAACTCGGATTACAGTGTGGGTCCAATAAAAATGTCTGCGGGTCAGGGATAACAACTTTATTTTATCAAATATTCAACTTTTACGTTATTTTCAAAATTCAAATCTATTTTTCATGAAGTTTAACTAAAACAAATAAAGGCTAAGTGATAACGTCCAGATTACGCGTCACATACATTTTTGTTATCTTCATAGAACATTCAGTAAGCATCTACTCAAAAATTACAGAAACTTCCCGTACACGTCTTTGGGTCCTAAGAAAGGTCGTATGACAAAATGTTTGACTATTCTCCTTTGTATACGTGTAAGAGCATGGGCGTAGGGAGGGGGCATGGGGGGGGGGGGCAGGGAGGCAGCTGTCCCCCTAGACTTTCAAATTTACATTAGATATGGCTGAAAAAGCAGATGGTTTGGAAAAAGCAGTTGATAAAACCATCACACTATCGACTGCCCCCCCCTAGACAATATCTTTCCCCCCCCCCTAGACAATATGCTGCCTACGCCCATGTGTAAGAGTACTACCAAAACAAAAGAAAAAATAACAAATTCCTTACATAGACTTAAAAAACATTGAATAATTATTGTAAAAATAATAAACATTTTATCCGTATCTATCCTTCGGTCCAAACCCTGGTTGGCAAAATTCAAACTTTGTGCACTTGAACAGTGTAGTCGATCACTGAATTTCAGTGCTAAATAATTATTGAAGGAATATGGACCAAAGCATAAAGAAGAAGAATGCGAAAAATACTCAGTTGCGACCTATTGAAGAATGGTTATAGTAAAGAGCTCCCCCTTAAAAAGAGAAAAATTTGCGACCAAATCTGTTTGTTTGAAGGAGAGCTGATTCAAAAACAAGAAAATTGTACCTAAACAAAGTGTGTTAGTTGGTGCAGCAATTTGAAAACTTGGGACTGAATTTCCTAATTGAATTTTTCTTATCCTAGCAGCTCATAATGCAGAAAAACAGCCATGGAAAACGGTTGTACCCAAACTGAATAATCAGTTTGGAAATGTACCCCATGAACTTGGCAACAGTAACATAGCATGTTACATATTACTTTAATTTCAGTGAGTTTAACTAATCATCAATTTTTATCCGTATACATTTTATCCGTTTTTCTCCTTCGGAGAGCAGATAGATCATTCTGTGAAAAGTAAACCCTGGTTGGCAAAATTCAAACTTTGTGCACTTGAACAGTGTAGTCGATCACTGAATTTCAGTGCTGAATAATTATTGAAGGAATATGGACCAAACATAAAGAAGAAGAATACGAAAAAAAATGGCTATTTAGTAAATTTACTAGGCAACACTGGAATAAAAAAGAAATTTGTTTAAACGAATCCGCCAACGAATATGGCTTGATTTTTTTTTAAGTATATTTTCTGAAGCACCGATGACGGTTAGCGGAGGTATTTGCTGAAATATCGGTTTTTTTCCATTATTTACTGGCTTTATCTCCAATTGGCCATGGCTTTTTTTTTTTTTTTTTTTTTTTTTTTTTTTTTTTTTTTTTTTTTTTTTTTTTAGTATATTTTCTTAAGCACCGAAGACGGGTTAGCGGAGGTATTTTCTGAAATATCGTTTTTTTTCAATATTTAACGGCTTTATCTCTAACTAGCTATGGCTTGATTTTTTTTTTAAGTATATTTTCTGAAGCACCGATGACGATTAGCGGAGTTTTTTGCTGAAATATCGTTTTTTTTCATTATTTACTGGCTTTATCTCCAATTAGCCATGGCTTGATTTTTTTTTTAAGTATATTTTCTTAAGCACCGAAGACGGGTTAGCGGAGGTATTTGCTGAAATATCTTTTTTTTATTATTTACTTATTATTTGCTATCTCCAATTAGCCATGGCTTGACGGCAACTTGACTTTAATTCAATAATCAACAGCTGAGACCAAGTCCGGTGATTTTTGAATTAAAATCAAGTTGCCATCAAGCCATGGCTAATTGGAGAAAAAGTCAAGACAGATAGTCAGAGTGAGAGGCAAAGCTGGCATAAGTCTTTTTCAGAATTGTATAAAAATGATGCCATTTTCACTTGTTGATAGATAGTCTATCATCCATCCATCCTAGGGCAGAACTAAGGTAGATAGAGAATTATCCTGGCTGAATTATCAATGGCTGAGAATTATCTCCTTTTTTGTATCTGTTTGTGTTTTTCGTTTTTTACGTACGCCATAGAAATGCAGAAAAATAAACAATCAAAACTTACACTGGGAGCATATACCTAAATATTTTTCTTTGTATTTCATTTTAGGCACTTGACACAAGAAGCAATCCAGAATCTAAAACCTTGGGCCCCCCAAGAGAGTGCCACTTTTCTTTAAAAATGCAACCGATTTTTAAAGATTTAATTGGTAGTTGTGTAGAAAGCGGTAAATGCGCGATAAGTGAAGTTTCGTTAGTACTAATGAAATAAAACAAAATAGGATAAAAATATAATAGTTCAGAAACAAATTTGGGCTATAAATTTGCACATTGGGGGTGGGGGGGGGGGGTAAAGCATAGCATATATTAAATACGTAACCTAACCCAGCCTAGGTACCTTTTAGTTCCCCTAAGCCCCAAAAAACTAAAGTTTAAATATAGTTCCCGGAGTGAGAAACCGTTTGTTTATACCTCACAAGGCAGCGAAAACTTGTTTTCATAAAGATCTTTGCAATACAATTGTCGGGCACTTACCGCTTTCTGCACAAGAACCACTTAATTTGTTATTAAAATAAACTAGAAAGTTTACAATGCTGTCTTCGTTACACTTAAAGACGATGGTTCGATTATTATCATAATTACTATTTGCCCGCGTGATATTTGAGGATTTTCTAATGATAAAAACATATTAAAATGAAACTTTCCATGCCAAAACTTCAAAGATTATTTTCTAGCATGGTTCGATTCAGACTATTAAAACCCGAGAGCAGTTTACGATAAATAGTGTGAACAGCAAAGATTCGGAAGTTTCAGCAAAGAACCGACACGTTTGAGTTATAAATTTATATGTGCCAATTTGCAATTATTTTATTTTTATTATATATAATATAATAATATGTGCAATAATAGTATTATTATATTATTATCAACAGCAAAACAGAGAAAAGGAAATTACTTGTGGTTCAAATAGACTGAAAAGTACGGTACTTTTGTTGAAGATACGAATTTTCTAAAATGTATATTTGTTTAACGTCTTCAAACGAAATAACAATAAAAACAATAAAAACAGCGTTCAGCTAAGAACAGGGGTTTCCATTTTTTTTTTTTTTTCTGAAGAATCTCGCCATCACAAATTGTTGGAGAAAATATCTCCTTCTGCCAGCTATTTTATTTAAACTTAAAAAACAGGAGCCATCCAACGATTTAACGGATTTCTTTAAAAATTACCGTTTCAAAAATTGTCCTTCACAAATTTATAGGTGAAACTTTAATGCAAAAAAATTCGTCATTTAATAAAAAAAAATAGATGGCAGTCATTGTCAAGCTTCACGTACGCAACTTTCACAAAATAGGAGTTCGTTCATTTTAAATACCAGGGTACAGACACTCTTCGCTGACCTCTCCCCAAATAAGAAAAATCATAAAATACGAATACCTACAATTTTACTATATACCTATGCCACAAACAAAAGGGCGTACGATACACCCTTTTATTTGAGATACGCCACGCATCTCACACCATTTTTTTACGGCTTGGAGTGTCAGAAAAGCTTAAAGCCTGATCATCAGTCTTCAGTAAGATGAAGAAAATGTGATATATGCTTTGATAATGATGATATAATCATCAATATAAAATCTTCCTTTAGTTGGACCCCGCCTGAATGGAATCACGGCTAAATTCAACCCCTGGCAGAAGGGTCGGCTAATACTACGATTAAATGTAGTATTAGTATACACTTAAACAACAGACTTACATTTTTGTCGAATATGGGTGCGTTGTCATTTTTATCAGTAATAGTAACTGGAAAGGTGCAAAGTACATCCAAAGCTGGGAATCCTTCATCAACAGCTTTAACGGTAACATAAAGCAGCTTTTCGCGTTTCGGTTCATCTCTATCGAACACCTGAAAATAGAAAATTAATTGCATTAATATCAAAAAGCAAATTACTAAAATTTAATAATGGAAAAACGGCATGATTTAGCTTATTGTTATCTTGTTCACAGGCCAAATATAAAAATAAAACCAAAAATAGAAGTTTTTTTGTCATATTGTGCAATTCTGATTGGTATTGCATAAAGGAAACAAAAGCCTATTGTCTACTTTTATTATATTCTAAGTTCTTTACAGAACTAATTTAAACTTCCAGTCAGTAATTTCCGGCCTTTCATTCCCATAGCAGAGAAACAGGTTCAACCTTCATCACGTATAAAAAGAAGGCTTCTTGTAGGGAATGTAACACCTCAAAGTGTGTTCTAGTGAGTACTTTCCACGGGTCAATCTAAGGGGATCCCTCCTCCATAAGGCCTTTCCACAAAGGGTGACCCGAGCCTCCATCCCAATATCTTTTCATATATTCCTCATCACTTGTTATAATTTGTCTATTAATTACTTTTTTGACGAACTTGAACTCCTTCCAAATGTCATCTCGTAACAAATGTTGGTGAATGTTCTTATCTTTGATTCCCCAAAAGCATATTCAGAACTCACCTCAACCTCTCTAAACACATGATCCCTCTTCTTTCAATCTTTAAAAAAAGAAGATGAAGAGAATACGGCATTGGATTTTACAATCCCTATCGGAGATGCTGATCTCCGTTTCATAGCCATTCGGCCAGGAAGTGCAATGGGGGGGGGGGGCTGTGGGCCAGCCATCCTTTACTTTCACACATCCTTCATGTTTACCTTCCCCCTGATTTCTCCAGGTACCCACTTAGAGCTGGGTCGACTTTAGCTGAGCTTACAAGGTCACGCCACTGACCTCCATTCAAACTAAATAACCAGTGACAGGAGGACTCAAAACCCTGTTCTCAAGGACAAAAGGTCCCACGTCCAGTGCACCAACCACTCGGCTAGGGCAACTCTTCAATCTTTATTGCAATCTAACTCTTATTAGGCTAGGCAATCCAGAATGTGAACTATTCACTGGAGGAACCAAAATGGCGATTGATTCGGTCTAAAGAGCTATGAAATCAAGCCCCTAAAAATAGAATCACCAAAAATTACTTCAATAATTTTGCCCCCAAAAATTACAACATTAGAAATAGAATTACCCAAAATCACCCAAGTAGAGCACAATGTCTAGGTTGACAACGACGTATTTTTTTTACGGAAGGTAATAAGCCAAAAAACGTAATAAAACAAAAAAAAAACCTTTGGCATCTTCCATCTTCAATCCATCGAATCAACAAAAAACAATAAACGAACAAACAAAAGACACAAACCTCAGCAAATACATCTGAAAACGTACATCAAATTAACGGTACAAGGAGAAAGTAGCTGAAGCTAAAAAACTGTTGATCAATCATTACCACATAGAGTCAGTAAAACATAAGAACTATACGTAAAACATAAAACATAAGACTTGTATTTCTGTCATATATCTCGAAGATATAGTAACAGTTTTCCTCAAGAACTTTTGATTCCCAGTTCCAAACAAGATAGCATATTCTTTTCTGCTTTTCAATAGAATACCAAATAAAGTAATAAAAGAGAATCAAGTCCCCCTTCGCAAAATTTCTACCAATCCAAGACACTTGAAGCACAAAATGTCTTCCATAGAATCACATTGGGAGAGGGCATGGGCGTAGGGAGGGGGACAGGGAGGGGACAGCTGCCCCCCCCCCTAGACCTTCAAATTTACATTAGATATGGCTGAAAAAGCCGATGGTTTGGAAAAAGCAGTTGATAAAACTCCATCACACTATCGACTGCCCCCCCCCTAGACAATATGCTGTCTAATGCTGCCTACGCCCATGGGAGAGGGACCAGGGGGACTTTTGGAACCATACCTCTTCTCTCTAAAATGGTATAATTTTTACAATTTTTAACAATTTCTCATAGTTTTACGCAATTCGCCAGTATCTTGTTGTTATGTCAGCCCGACCATCCGTCAGAATGTGGACTCTCGAAAATTGAAATCCACTTGCATAGGCGCACAAATATCCGACTCGATGGTACAGAGGGAGGTGGAATTATCAGAAGAATTTTTCTGAAGTAACAATATATATATATAATATATATATATATATATATATATATATATATATATATATATATATATATATATATATATATATATATATATATATATATATATATATATATATATATATTATATATATATATACATATATATATATATATATATATATATATATATATATATATATATATATAATATATATATATATATATATATATATATATATATATATATATATATATATATATATATATATATATATATTTTAGGTCAGCATTTGTCAACTTTTCTGAGATTCTTAGACCAAGCTCAGGGGGACCCTTTACTTTGTGTAGGCGAGGTAGCTTACACAAGAGCTATATGCGTGGTATGCAGAACCTGCTATAATATCCTGCTCCTTCTAAAAATTATTACTTTTCTTTCTAATATTTCCCTTTAGAAGTCTTAAAACCCAAGGAATTAGAAGGCCTTAAAGTCCTTTAAAGCCTTAGAAGTCTTAAGAATTTCAAGAAACTGTATTTTGTGCAATACCTATTCAAACTGTAGCTTTGTAAGTTAAGTGGATAGTGGTTAAGAATAAGGTACAGTCGAGTATAAACCAAACCCAAATTTTCAAGAACCAAATTAATTCAAACGTTTCCCCCACTTTTTAATAACATTTTAGAATTCGTTTTGGGGGTTAAGTTGATTTCCCACTCCCATCCTGAAACAAAAAAAAAGAAATCAAAATATTCGAAATAAATTACACCTTTCTAGCATGAAAAATGTTTTCCAGTCCTTCCCCCACTAAAATTCTCCGCAGACTCCCATTATTTATTAACTGTTGGAGCAGACGAGGGCAGTTTAAATCAAAATATCACATTAGAGTAGTCAATTAAATACTCCATGTATCAATCACTATAGAAAAATCACTTTAGGTAATGGAATGATGGAAGCAATAAGAATCAATCAAGGGTCATTCCAGGAAATAGGTTATTGGAAGACTTCATATTATCCGTAATTCAATCAGAGGTACATAATACCTTTCGTGTAATCTTTAATAGGTCTTAGATAAGATTAAATTGACAGCTCCCCAAAACCAAAGAAATTCACAACACAGCTTTGTTTTGACAATCAGCATTTAAACAGTTTAAAGCTTGAACGCAGCCTTCAAAACTCCAAGAAATACAAAATCATCAAATACCATTCTGGGGATTCAAGTTTATTGGATACCTTCATAGTATTATAGAAGTAAATAAGAAGTGCATAAAATAGGATGCAAGGATTTGTCCGGACACGGGGTAACTCTGGACAGCACACTAACTTCAAGGGTGATATCTAGAAAATCTATAACAATGTTGCAATCTATGGCATCACCCAACGCTTCTTCGAGCGCAATAAGGTATTACGAGCGAAATATGGTCTTCTTTGCGTCGCTGTTTAGGAAAACCTCAATTTATGATTTTGCAGGATGATATTTTCTCTTATCTCGTTTGTGTCTGACTTCCGTCTGTAGCCCAGTAGCCCTGTAACCCGTCTCGAGTAAGTCTGTAGCCCAGTAGAGAAAGTACTTTATATTAGAGCTTCTTAGATAGTAATCGGCTAACTGCTCTTTGATTCCGCCCAACACAATTAACACGTGTTTACGAACCATCTACGAACGGTCTAATGATTTAATAGTCGTCAAAATATTATGGTTGATCTGAACGTGTTCGTTCTTAGTTGGCTCTCAAAATGTATCCGGGAGTACCTGTCGAAAAACGTTTACACAGTTTTCCAACTAATATTATTCGAATCTATCAAAAATCTACAGATCTTAAGTGGTTGTCCAGTTTTTGGAAAAAGAGAAATGTAAACATTACTCATGCATGAAAAATCCACATTTCCAGTACTTTAAAATAGCTAAAAATATACCAAGTAGAAGCCAATGATATTTTTTTCTAAATTAAGGCCTATTCACAATCAAATTTCACTAATACCGATATTTAGCTAGCTCTAATTTAAGCCAATCCGAATTTTTCTAAAAATAAGAAAATGCTATTAAAACCTGATTGGATCAAATTAGCGCTAGCAAATCTCGATTTAAAGCCTCATCGTAAATCGGCCTTTATCCGTGTAAGTACGGGAAATCTGTCCAAGTATATTTTGGTACAAAATGATTCAAATTGGCTCCAGATTTGTCATTTTGCTGAATTCGTCCTTATGAAACAGTTCGTGGTAACAAACTGTAAGTAAGGAGCGAACTGGCTCAATAGTAACCGAAACTCCAAAAAACGGAATTTTGATACCAATAGTATATCAAAAGAATTGAATTTTTATGCTGATTTCAAATATACAAGTTTCATAAAGTTTAGGCTTACCCATCAAAAGTTACGAGCCTGAGAATATTTGGTTTGTTTTCGAAAAAAGGGGGAACATCCTCTAGAAGTAATAGAATCTTAATGAAAACAACACCATCATATTCAGTGTATCAGAGAACCCTATTGTAGAGGTTTCAAGCTCCTAGCTGCAAAAATGTGGAATTTTGTATTTTTTGCCAGAAGAAAGATCACGAATGCGTGTTTTTTTCAGGGTTCATCGAGTGGTCCTAGAATATTGCGAGAGGGTTCATTCAAACCGAATTTAAAAGTTCTAGTGCCCTTTTTAAATGATCAAAAAAATTGCAGGGCAACTAGGCCCCGTCCCATGCTCATTTTTTCCCCAAAGTCACCCGATCAAAAATTTTAGATAGCCATTTTGTTCAGCATAGTCGAAAAATCTAATAACTATGTTTTTGAGGGCGACATAATCCCCCACAGTCCCAGGGGGAAGGGCTTTAAGTTGTGAACTTTGTCCATTGTTTACATATAGTATTGATTACTGGGAAGTATACAGACGTTTTCAGGGGGATTTTTTCTGGCGGGGGGGTCGGGGGGGAGAACGTTACGTAGGAGGATCTTTCCATGAAGGAATATTTCGTGGGGGAAGGGAATTTTCCATGAAGGGGGCGCCGGATTTCCCAGCATGATTAAAAAAACGATCAGAAAATAAATTAACCAAAAAAATTTTCAGCTGAAAGTAAGGAGCACATTAAAACTTAAAACGAACAGAAAATATCACGTATATGAGAGGGGTTACCTCTCCTCAATAGCTCGTTCTTGCGCTAAAGTTTTTTTTTTAACTTTTATAAGAGGTTATTATTCTAACTAAACAGCCTTTGTGATTCAGAAGTCATTCTTAAATGACTGGAACAAAAATCTAACTTAGGTTATTATATGGTTATTATTAGTTATAAAAAAAAAAAGTTTTTTTTAACTGAAAGTAAGGAATGACATTAAAACAAAAAGAACAGAAATTATTTCGTAAATGAAAGGGACTGTCCCCTCCTCAACGCCCCGGTCTTTACGCTAAAGTTTGACTCTTTCTCACAACTCTACTTCTTAAAACACTAAAAACTAACTCGCAGAATTTGACAAATTCTACGAGTTTCAAATAGCAAGGGCCGTATCCAGGGGGAGGGTTACCCGGTTTGAACCCCCCCCCCCCCCCCGAAATTTTTGACCGAGTCTAAAATTAGCAAAACCTTAGTAAAAATTAGTAAAATGTCGAAAATTAGTAACCCCCCCTCCCGAACAGAAATCCTGGATCCGCTCTTGTCAAATAGATTACAGTTGTCAATTCTAGGTTCTAGCCAATCAAGAGAGCTTATGCGGGCAAAAGTTTCGAAATTGTAATCCCTTTTTTAATTCTCGAAAGATAATGGATGAGACAAGCCAAACAATTGCCTTAGTGTACTTCACTATTATGTCTGGTGTTGAATATTTGCCTAAAATAAAAAAAAACTATAATGAGAAAACAAAAATTAAATTTCAGTTTAAAAATATTAACATAGATGATGAGAATAATGGAACTTGACTAGTGTTGGGCGATATTTGATATCGATATTGAAAAATCGATATATCGGGCCAAATATCGATATCGAATATGGAAACGTATTATCGAAATCGCTATATTATAGGGGTCTCTAGCCCCCTATATTCCCGGCTGAAAATCCACTACATGAAAATTCTGCAAATTTTCAGCATGCATCTTCGAGCTTCTTTGCAGGTTTGAATTCTTTGATTTAACTTATCCTTATCTTACATCTTACCCTGGCATCTTTTTCGCAAGAATTCACTTCCGGCTCCCGAGTCAGATACGTGTAAATTATTACCAACTGAGAATGAAAAGTTAGCTACAAATGATATTATAATGAAAATTTCGGGTTTTGAATGTTATCAAAACTATGAATTGTTGCCTCTCGTACAATAGGCTAGAAATATTGTCAGCTTTTTCAGACGTAGTGTTGTAGCTACCGACAAGTTGCGCCAGGTTCAAATCTCTATTGACAATGTTTGAACCAAAAACTAAAACCTGATGTGACCACTAGATGGAATTCGCTTCTCACTATGTTGCGTAGTCTACAAGATTTGAAAGAGTCGGTAACAAGTTTGCTTGCGCTTCTCGGTAAAGTGGGCCTCATACTCACTGACAGTGAGTGGGGTGTTATTTCAAACGTAATTGCGGTGTTTACACCTTTTGAAGAGGCAAATATTGAAAGCTTTCCCTCCATCTCGAAAGTCCTGCCTTTGTCTAAGATTTTGAGACGCCACCTGGATCAGGTAGATTTTGATGGATTCTCAGATGTGGCTGATGAGCTTCAAAAGGCTTTGCTGAATAAAATGCATTGTAGGTTTACAAGCCTTGATCAAGTCACGCCCATCGCAATTGCCACATATCTTGACCCGCGTTTCAAGAAAATGTATATTTCACCTGACGATCTTCTACAAGTTGAGAGCAAAATTGCAAACGAGATAGATTTGGCCCTCCTGGCTGTTAAATCTCGATCAGAAGATACAAGTACCATCACAGTCCCTGCGATGCAGTCATATCAGCAAGCCAAATGTGGTGTTCACACGATGAAGTCCTTATAGTCAATGCAGGACATGCTTCGACAGCAGCCGAATATATCATGGCTCTGCAAACTTTCAATAGGAAGCCTATAGTTTCAAGAGAAACATGTCCACTCAAGTGGTGGAAGTCTCGTGCTACGGGGTCCCAAAAAGACCTGTACGAAGTTGCAATGAAATTCGTGTCTGTGCCCGCTACCAGTGTCCCTTTTGAAAGAGTGTTTTCCAAGGCTGGTCAGATGAATCACTGAAAGGCAGAACCGACTCTCAGGGAAAACATTGACATGCTGCTGCTTTTGAATAGCCAATAGTTAATCAAAATATCGCCCAACACTAAACTTGACACATTCTGATTGGCTGTAATCGAAAATCCTAGACATTGAGTTCTAGAGTCTAGAACTCAAAGTCAAGCCAAGCACCTTGTCTAGCGTGTCTAGCTAAGCACCGAATTTTACTTGTGAACGGTTTTTGCCTAGACATTGAAGTCTCGCTAGACACGTGTCTAGACATGGGATTCTAGCTAGACACGCATGTGAACGCCGCTTAAATGTCCCAGCTCTCATTGTAATCACATAAATACAGAATTAGTTCTATGGGAGAGACGAGGGGAGAGTGCGGCAGAAATTGATGTATAATCTCCAGGGTCACAAACAAAATTTCTGTTTGGGGGGGGATACAAATGAAAATTTAAAAAAAACGGATCAAAAATTTGAAATTGATATCTACTTCCTTATGATTCCTGAGAATATTTCTAGTCTACGCTGTTATATGAAATTCAAAATGAGCAGAATGTATTCCGTATAGGATGGGGACTGCCCCTTCCTCATCCACACTTCCACCTCATGGTCGCAGAAACTTCGGAGTGTGCTTATTAGATCAGAAATTGAGAGTTCTAATCCTTTTTTTAAGTCCAAAGTGAATGGATACCAGCCGGCCGCAGGGGGGGGGGTATTTTCGAGGTGGGTGGTATTTTCCTAGGGATGTATTTTCGAAGGGAAGGGGTGTTTTCCAGGGGGTCAACGCCAGCCATTATTTTTACCATTTAACATTTATTTGAGATAAACGTTGGCGCAAAGTTCCCTAGAATTAGAGGAGGGGGATATATTTTTCAATTTCTATGGGGGGGGGGGGTAAATTCGTTGCCTTTTTTTAATTAAAATACCAAAAAAAGGTATTCTTTGATGACAATACCCCATAAAGGTATTTTTTCAACATCTAGGAGGGGGCAAGAAATCTACACCCCCTCCCCCGACTGATGCCACTTCAACAAAAATATTGGTTAGTTTTAGGAAAATTAAGCACATCATCAATTCAAGATCTGAATTTCCAGATAGTGTCTGAGTAACGAAACTGGACATGGTTCACTCTAATTCCGAATCATCTATAAGAGATTGGAAAAAGCAGTACGAGACGAGTACATAATCTGCTTTTTTTTTAACAAAATGTGTTTTTCTATAGGGTATGCAACAATGATAAGAAACACTTATATATGCATCTGCTTTACTAGTTATTTTATTATTCAGTTGAATTCGATTTTATGTTGCCTAGGCGTTTGCACCGGTATTCAATAAAACGGACGAGGAATTTATTTAGTGGTAAAGGAAAGATGGGATACCGTTATATTGCAACGGATATAAGGAAACCAATGTAATGGTTAAAAATTAGGAAGACCATAGCTAGCAGCTTACAAACGCTTCCTGTTTGATTTCTGTTAAATTCTCAGCTGAGCTAACAAAGAAATTTAGTGTTTGTCAGTCGGTTTTGTCACGTTGTGGTGGGTATGAATCCTTACTGATCTCCTGATCTACTGATACTACTACTGATCTACTACTGAATCCCTACTGATCTATTGATCTACCTTTACTCATTATGATTACTGGTTGGTTGTATGAGTGACAAAGTTGCCAGTCATTTACCTTTGTTAATAAGAAGAAAAGAATTACAAAGAAAATGGAACCCCGGCTTTAAATTTAATGAATTAATCATGTGGAGACGGATGGGGAGATGTTCATTTTAATTTTTTTTTTTTTTTACTTAGCTTTAGGAAATGATTTTCTTTTTGTATTTTTTGGGCGTTAGCCTATCTCTAGGGAATATTCTTATGAAAAATAAAATGGTGCCAAATGGCATTTGTGGTCTGGGCCTTGACCCAGCCTGGTGAGTCCATAATAATAATAATATAAACACAAAAAAAGCTAATCAAGTCTCGAATAAAAATGAAGTTGCTAAAAACAGTTACAGATTATAAGAATAGATAAAAACAAATTCTTTATAACTCACATTTAAAAGATATCATAATGAAACTATCTAAAACCTCGTGTCTGGCATTTTCAGGCAAAACAAGATGGCGTAAAATTTAATCGTGGAAAAATATCTCTAAGAACCGCAACGAGAGGACTCTTGAAAAAGGCAGTTACGCAGTGTCAAGCTTTTCCCACCGAGATACTTCTTATGCTTCGCAAACGAACCAGAGTCATATGCCTCCTCAGACTTTCAAGAAATAGCTGAAAGCTTTAAGAAATGACAAGAGAAGCTTCAAAAATCATAAAAAAATGTAGAAGTATAAAATAACTATATATATATATATATATATATATATATATATATATATATATATATATATATCTATATATATATATATATATATATATATCTATATATATATATATATATTCTATTTCTCGAAAATGGCTCCATATATTTTCAAAAAAATTGGTATCTAGGGATATTTTCGCATTAAAAAAAAAAAAAAAAAAAAAAAAAAAAAAAAAAAAAAAAAAAAAAGAGATCTAGATAGGTCAGAAATCTGAGAAAAATGGTTAAGAGCCTGAATTTTTGGTTTTTGCAAATGACGTCATGTAAGTATTTTTTTATATGATGTTGTTCATAGCATAAATAAGATTGTTGAGTTTCCAATGCAACAGTTATTTATATAATATAATGTCTGTTGGAAGGCCCAAAAAACGAAAATTTGCAGTTGCAGTTACTCTAAATTATGATTGCAGTTACTATTAATTATATATATATATATATATATATATATATATATATATATATATATATATATATATATATATATATATATATATATATATATATATATATATATAATATATATATATATATATATATATATATATATATATATATATATATATATAAAATATATTTTAAGCAATTGTTTTAGGATTTAGCATTTGTGTTTTAACACTCGCCCGTATTTTACCATTTGCCCAAGGCATTTCCAGAGAATGAACTTCTGGAGAGGCGCTATCAAGAGGAATCCCGTCCCCTTCTCTTGGTAAAGACTTTACCCATTCTTCCTATTCCCGCAATCCCTCTCCCACAATTCAAAACTCAATGGTTTAAAGATATTCATAATTCATTCTGCAGGTTTAAAGATATTCATAATTCATTCTGCAGAATGTCTTACTAGGTTGAAGAACAACAAAGGCAATTAATTTATCCTCATGAAATTATGTCTAGTTACTATTCAATTTAGTCCTGCGGAGACAGAATTTTCCACCTTAAAGATTCTCAATCATAAACAGCATATTCAAGCTAAAATTTCCCAACTATTTAGGATACACTCAAGAAATTTGTTGTATTTAATTAACTAAATATACTCGTATATGGAGTTATAATTTTGGGCAAAGTTGTGGTTTTACAGTTAAATGGGTGCAGTCACTTTAAAAACTTTTTTTCTTCTTTTTTCTTCACAAACCGAGTGCTTGATCTCAGAACTGTTTTGATTATTCGAAAAAAAAAATAATGGAAAAGGGAAAAGTTTTCAACAGAAAAATTATTTATTCGTAATAAACTCCTCTCTAAGTATAATGGTTGGGCAAAAATATTCAGCCAATATAAAATCGCTAAAAATAGTGTGTGCTTGAATATAAAAGTTTTGGCTTGAAGAGAGCCTGGGATTTGCAAGAAAAGGATATAGAACTGACAAACTAAATGGAGGAGGGGTAATGGAAACATTTTTATTACATATCCAAAAAGAAGATTTTGTAATGTAATTTTTGCATTTCGGAAAAGGGCAAAACCCAACTCCCCTGCTGGAGAGTGGCGAAATTGTGCCAAATTCTTGGGGGGGGGGGCAAAGTTGGAGCCAATTTTCCCAAATTAAGTGAAAATGATAGTAAAAACTGAAAAAGGGCCCATAGCACCATAGAGGCAAAGATATACTAAAGAAAACTGACCCGCTTCTGTGGATCCTTGAATTGTGCAAACATATCTTAGTTCTGACAATATTTTTGAAGTAACTAAATTTCAGGTGGAGGGGGCAGTTGCCTCCTAGCCCATAGAAGTTACGTCCCTGTGCCGGGGCATGGTTTTGGCCTTACATGTGCCAGAAAATATTAAGTGCTAGCCTCTGATCATAACTGATAGGACTAGGTAGCCTAAAATCCTAAGAATATTTAGCCTGCTAGTCTTCAACAGGATTTAAACTAGGTAGGACTCGTTTTGGCTAGGTGAACCTGATTTTTGGGCAAGACCAACGTTCTTAAAATTCTAAAACCTTTTATTTACTTTGACAGACAGATAGATGCTTTATTTGTGACTGAACCGGAAACCCGGTATTTCATATCTACAGCTACAAAAAAAAAATGTAAATTGGCACTAAAAGAAATGAGAGATAAACACAGCAAAATACAGAAAGGAGAAGAAAGAAAAATATAGGTAAAAGAAGAGGCAAAAAAGACTACTATCTAAATAACAACCATATCACTTTAGAAATCAACTATGAACATTATTTACATAAACTTACCTGTAAAAGGTGCATTGAGGTAAAAAAAAAAAGATAGTTGAGTATTATTATTGCTTTAAAAAAGACAAAAATCCTCAAATTGCTTTCAAATATGTAACGAGAGGAAACGAAACTATATAGTGGAAATTTTGTGGGTTTTCAACATTAGAAAAAATACAATTTATTTGTTAAATTGTTGTGGTAAATTTTCATAACACGACTTAAGGTAAAGTCAACACGCAAACATAAAAAAAACATTTTACCTTAAACTGTGACCAAAATATATGCTCAAATTAATAAGTATTGTCCTTAATTGTACCTCATCACTCGCCATTTGTATGAGATTTATCAAGGTTTATGAAAATAATGTCTCCAGGTGCGCTCAATTTGCCAAATAATACAGGTTGGGCGCGCGAAAACTGTACACAAACTCTATCGTTGTTCGATATTTGAACTGTTGATTCAAATCTCAAGTTTTATGTATTATACCTTACCTTTTTTGCTTACCATTTCTCACCAGTTATGCTGTTTGTAAGATTTTATATTACTTTTCAATCACTTCCAGAACACCTCCAAGTAAATAATAACTGAGTTCTTTGTTTATTAATTATTTACCAGCTAATCGGTGGTTTCCTTGACTTGTTCTGCACATTCTTACATCTGTACCTGACATTTATCTTCTCTAATATAAAACACCCGTAAAAAAACTCACTCATAGCACACCATGCAACTATCGAAGCTAAGCTTAGGAATACGCTAAATGAAAAAAAAAACTTGAGAGAAAAACTACGCAAATCCTACCAAACTTGGATTAGCTCTGAGAGTCAGTTTATAGGCTTACGAGAAACAGTTACATTACAAAAAATCAAATTGATACAGAGGTGGTTTCAGGAAGGGACAGAGGGGGCACTTGCCCCGGGCGCAGAAATTTTATGGGCACAAAATTTCAAATAAATTACCTAACGGATATAATCATCTTGTAATTTCGAAATTTTATTCTTATTCATAATGGGTGCAGCTAATAAATGAAAATCACTAATAAATTATTAATTAATTAATAAAATATAAATCATCAAATTACAATAAATAAAATAATTAAATAATAAATTAAAAGCAACTAAAAACAAATTATTAGTTAATTAATAAATTGAAAATAATTTTGTTAATAAATGAAAATTTTGTCAAATGTTGGCCCAAAAATGTTGCTAAAATTCGTTCTAGTCAAGAATCGCCACTGAATTGATAAGCTTCTATGAAACTATCTGCCACTCGCAAAGACAAGGTGCCCGCCCTATTCCTGTATTGCTAATTTTAGCTAATTATTCAACTAGTGATTTCGAGGGATTTTGTGTGGGGAGCAAAATGAGAAAAAAACACATTTTAGGGCACTATCTATCAATTTTACAATCTCGAGGGGATTCCCAAAATCCACTCCTCTTTCTTCGAGGTATGATTTATGCCCAGAAAAGCCGAATAGAGACACGGATTTAGTATGCTTAGGTTTACCGCCATTTTTCTCTGCAAGTCAGGCATGTACGCAGGATTTTATTCCATAGGGGAGGGAGGATGGCAGGGGGTTAAATACAAAAAAACACTGAGGAGGAGGGGTTTAAAACATAAAAAATGACAGTTTATAAAAAATACATCTTGATGACTATAGGGAAGCTCGTCCATATCGTTGAGTTTTGGAGAGGGTATGGGCCTGAATATCATCCTCCTTCCGCCTGTGTGCCTGAGAGTCGTATTTTTTAGAGGATCTGTACGGACTATCGTTTCTGGGCCAGTGGCAACTCTGATCAGGCTATTTAGAGAATCAAATTAAAAAAAAACAAGTTTTTCAACCGAAAGAAAGGAGCAACATTAAAACTTGAAACGGACAGAAATTGTTACGTATACGAGGGGGTCTTCCTCTCCTTGCTACCTTGCTCTTACACTAACGTTTTTTAACTTTTAAAAGAGCTTATTATTCTAAATAAACGGCTTTTGGGATTCAGAAGTCATTCTTAAATATCTGGAATATAGGCCAGTAAAAGTACGGTTTGACCGGGACAAAATTGCAACAAAAGGTTTTTTCACACCAAAATGTTCAGAAAAAATCGCTGAACAACATATCCGAAATCCGCTAAAATCAACCTCCGGGAAAACCTTATGGGGCTGCTTAAAGGGGGTGGAAGGGGGCGAAAAATTAGGTATTTACATTTTTGACATTTAGGAAGCTTTTTTTACACTAAAATATTCAGAAAAAATCGCTGAACAACATATCCAAAATGCTCTAAAAATCGCCCGCCGGGAAAACCCTCTGGGGCTGCTTAAAGGGGGTGGAAGGGGCGAAAAAATAGGTTTTTTTCATTTTTGACATTTGGGAAGCTTTGTTTAGACTAAAATGTAAAAGACAAGGCTGTTACAATGGCATCCAAATCAGCTGTTAACATCGATAGTGAACCGGTTCATGTAGATCAAGGGCTTCTCTTCCAGCGCTTAGCTACGGTGGCGAACCGGGAAGGATTCGATCTTCGAGACCTTTTGTCGTATGAGCTTTGTACGTATTCCCCATCCCTTTTTGGATCCTATGAAGTTCTGCGTCCTGCCGAAAAACCACCTCTGTCAAACGCAATTCGAAAGGCGTCAGGGGACCATTCGGATGAGCACTTAGACTCGTGCCACTATGTCGTTGACGGCGGCTGGCTGCTCCAGAAATTGACTTGGCAACCCAACTCTACATTTGACTTCATTTGCGAAAGTTACGTCAAGTATGTCACCACTAGATTTGGAAAAGCTTCGGTAGTTTTTGATGGATATGACAATGGTCCTTCGACGAAAGGTATGGCTCACCTCAACGTTCCAGGGGTAAACAGTGCCCAGTGGTAGAATTCACTGGTACAACAAAGTTAACAAGAAAGAAAGAAGAGTTCTTGCAAAACTGCACAAACAAGCAGCGGATAATTCTAGCGATAGGAGAAAAATTGTCCTCAGCAGGTTGTTTCGGTACAACATGCCTCTGCTGACGCGGATGTCCTGATTGCAACCACAGCCATTCATAATGCAAGAACTCAGTTGACGTGTCTCATCGGCAACGACACTGACCTCCTTATCCTTCTCCTCTATCATGTCACTGCCACCCACAAAGGCCTGTATTTCAGATCCGAGGCGAAAGCTTCAAACGAACATAAGCTATGGAATATTTGCTCCATCAAAGAAAAACTAAGGGACATGTGTGGTGCAATTCTATTTCTGCACGCGTTCCTAGGCTGTGACACCACTTCGAGATTACAAGGAATTGGTAAATCTGTCGGACTGTCATTGTACCGGTCCGATCCGTCTTTCCGTGAGGCCGCTAAGGTCTTTATGGACTCGAAGGCTACGAAAGACGAGCTCATTGTAGCTGGTGAACAAGCTCTTTTGAGAATTTATAAAGGAAAGCCTGGAGAAACTCTCGTGTCCTTGAGACATCGTCTGTTCTTGGCCAAGCTCGCTTCCTCTTCCGCATTTGTCTGCCCTGATCGGATGCCTCCCACACCCTCAGCTGCGAAGTTCCATTCTTTTCGCGTGTATTTGCAGGTAATGGAATGGAAAAGCGAGGCTGCTGCGATGAAACCGGAAAACTGGGGATGGCGACTCTCTGCTGATAATTACATCCCAGTAATGACGGAGAAGAAACCAGCTCCCCAAAGTCTTCTTCAAATTATCCACTGCAAATGCAAATCAGGTTGCGATACGGCCAGATGCACTTGCCGTAAGAATGGCATGCCCTGCACACTTGCTTGCGGAGAGTGCATGGGAACAAGCTGTAATAACTCTGAACCAACATCTCTAGAAGAAGAAGAATTTTAGTTTTTTGCAATAACGGTGGTTGTGCTCTTTTGTAGTGCTCATTAATGAAATGATGATTCTCAATATTATGTGATCTAAAAATAATGATTATCAAAACTGTGATTTATATATAGACGTGTTAATGTTTTTGTTTTCCAACTGTAAAAGAAGCCGATAATAAGAATGATTTTTCAAGTTTCTATGCGTCTATGCCTATAGTTTCCCTTTTTCTGCAGTCTGGTCTTCACACGGTTGATTCTCATCGGATAACCAGGTTTCCAACGATTAGGCAAGCAACAAAGAGTGGGGTACTTCTCTGCTCCTTTAAATTGCCGTTCGAGATTTTCCTGTGTTGCTGTTTGAAGTATTTCAGGCTTCCATTGATCTGATCTTTCTAACACTTCGGAAGAAAAGCTATTTCCTTTATTTTTGCGATGGAGTTATTAAAATCTTATTTATAGTTTAATATAAGTTACAGACGTGTTACAATAAAAGTAACATCATTTTCGGTTTCAGCGAGTTGATTTATACCAGAATCGAGTCTCCGAACGTACCGAAATAACAAAAATCGAAAAAAGGATTTTTCACCCTTTCACCCCTTTAAGCAGCCCCAGAAGGTTTTCCCGGCGAGGCAATTTTAGCGGATTTTGGATATGTTGTTCTGCGATTTTTTCTGAACATTTTAGTGTAAACAAAGCTTCCCAAATGTCAAAAATGAAAAAACCTATTTTTTCGCCCCCTTCCACCCCCTTTAAGCAGCCCCAGAAGGTTTTCCCGGCGGGCGATTTTAGCGGATTTTGGATATGTTGTTCAGCGATTTTTTTTAACATTTTAGCGTAAAAAAAGCTTCCCAAATGTCAAAAATGAAAAAACCTATTTTTTCGCCACTTCCACCCCCTTTAAGCAGCCCCAGAAGGTTTTCCCGGCGGGCGATTTTAGTGGATTTTGGATATGTTGTTCTGCGATTTTTTTTGAACATTTTGGTGTAAAAAAAAACCTTTTGTTGCAATTTTGTCCGGGTCGACCCACTTTTCTCCGTACTTTTACTGGACTAATAAGAAATCAAACTTTAGCGTAAAGAGGGAGGTATTGAGGAGACGATGACCTCCTCATATAGGTAATAATTTCTGTCCGTTTTAAGTGTTAATGTTGTATCTTACTTTCAGTAGAAAAAAAACTTGTTTTTTATTGAATTTCTGCTTATTTTTTAAATAATCCTGGGAAATCCGGCTCCCCCTCCATGGAAAATTCCCTTCTCCCGCGAAAAATTCCTCCATAAAAAGATCTTCCCAGGTAACCCATCCCCCTTCCACCAGAAACCCTTCCTGAAAAACGTCTGTATACTTCCCAATAACCAATACTATATGTAAACAGTGGGGGTAGCTAATAGCTTGCAGCCCTTCCCCCGGGGACTGTGGGGGTCAAGTCAACCTCAAGGACATAAGTATTATATTTTTCTACTATGCTGAAAAAATGGCTATTTTGATCGGACGACTTTGGGGAAAAATTAGTATGGGAGGGGGGCTAGCTACCCTCCAATATTTTTGGTCACTCAAAAGGGCACTCGAACTTTTGATTTCCAAATAAATGAGCCCACTCTCAATCTTTTAAGATCACTGGTTCGATACGATCACCCCTTAAAAAAAAAACAAGCATACAAATAAACACGCATCACATTTTGCAATTGGAAAAAAGGGCATAATTTAAGCTGCATTAAGCAGAGACGCTTTTGGGAGCACAATTTCGTAAAAAAAAATAATCCATTCATAAATTTTAGTATAAACTTTGGAAGTAATTACTATAAATGATCGAGCGAATTTAGTTCATTTCAAGATTTAATCAATATCAAAGAAATATTTGAGCTGCTGAAGAAATAATGGAATATTTCAAAGTAGTTTTTCCGTGTTCCTGGAAACGCAAAAAAACATACATATTTGACATATTTGTACATAGAGACATATTTGTGCCAAGCTAAAGGTTAGTTAAGAGTTTACACAGCATAAATATTATACAATATGAAAAAATTGGTTCAGAAATGGGACACATCACAGTGCGCGGAAAGGGAAGTTTCCCTGTGCGTAAATCGTAGTAGCGTCAGTTGATACTTGGCCAGGGTTGCCACTCCTAGTGATTTATCACTATTTCTAGTGATTTTTTTATATTGTCAAAACTAAAAAATCACTAAATTTGCACACAAATTACTATATTATTAAAGAAAATCACTAAATCAACCTGAAAATCACGAATCTAGAGTTTTTTGTCACCGGGTGGCAACCCTGTACCTGGCATTTTGTCATTGCGTACGCGTGAAGGTGGAGTCGTGAAAAATGAGCGAAACTGGTTTGTCCCACAAATCTTTAATGGAGAAGATAGGAATTCTCCATATTGTAGAATATATTTATGATGTGCGAGCTTAATACATCTTCAAGATCTTTACGCCATTACAGTAGACAGCTTTAAGCATCAAATATCGCATCATGCAATAGCCTGATACAGATCAATTTTTTAAAGCCCGCCATTTAGACGCCGGATCGAACAATATGTCGTGTGACTTAGACAATTAGGTTGTCAGTACTGAATTTGTGTCTTGTGGTTTAAAGTTTTGTAGGTTTAAAGTACTGCATGCACAAAAGCAGGTATGTACGCACAGGGCGGTCATGGGGCCTGACCCTTTCTATGCACACACAGGGCTAGTTTTGTAGTCCCGCCCTTTCCCCGAAATCCTAAAAAAAATTCCGGATTTCTTGCCACTTCTTATTCATTTATGAAATGAGATTTATTTTATCATTTCCCCTCACCCCCTCCCAAAAAATCCCTTATTATATGAAAATTATAAGAAATTACTGGGGGGGGGAGTTGTGGAAATGTTGATAGTTCTTGAGAGGGCTGAGGGCATGGACCCAAAAGTGTTCTCTGGGTGCTAACAACTCATTGCAGCACCAAGCCGCCTGAGGCCAACACAGCTACCCACACTATTCCTTCCACATCTTTTCAAAGCCTCCTTCTGTAAACACTACCAAAAAGTTCCAATTTCTCTTAAATCCTTTCTGATGACCTCATCCTATTCCGTTCGGAGACGACCTGCTTCTAGTTTGGCCGTAAAAGCTGGGCCAAAAAGCACGATCTTTGGCAATCTGTCATCCTTCACCCGCAGAACGTGTCCTAACCATCTCAACCTTTCCCTCTTTATAGCCCTAGGAAGAGGAATAGAACCATATTTTCGTACAGCTTACTGTTTGAATTACAGTCAGTCAGACAGGTACGCAATCAATAAAGATTATCCGCAATTTAAACTAGACGAAAAAATAACACGAAAATCCAGTAGCTTAATGAGAAAATCAAGAGCGAGATCACCTATCAGAAAAGTACATTCGGGCACAATGGGGAAAGACTGGAATCCAAAGAAACCAATTTCCTGACATTTGGCTCTCGAACAAACAATCAAAGTCGGGAAAAAATTGCTCAAATAGAATTCGTGTCACGAAAAACAGGACTGTCAATACGACTTCCTGATAAGTAATCACAGAAGACATGATTTATCGTCACTTAGAAACGGATCGTGGAATCGCATCAGGTAATCAAAGTGAACGACTGGCTTTAAGCACAATTTTTCGTTGCAGAAAATGGTTGGCATAAAGAATTCAATGCTCTATTGAAACCGCTTTAAAATGTATTTACAGAAAAAGTGATCAAATTCAACCGTTTTCTGGACGATAACTATGATTCTGCTTTGAAATATACTTATCTTAATTTGCATATTCATTCCCTTGCAGTATTCATCCATATCTGCAAAAAAGGGCAGAAGGAAAATTTGTCCTTGCCTGGCCTGAATACTTTTCTTAAGGTGAATAACCGTAAAGATCACACGACCTCCCCATCATATAAACGAAAACAAAACTCACTTACATCGACACAGAAAAGTAACATAAAAATGAAACATTAGACCCTATTTGGGGGCATTAGTCCCAGTTCCTAGAAGAAGAAATTTCTGAAGACCCTGTGACTTATTTTATTCACAAAAGTGGATCTGAAGGAAACCAAACACAATACGTTAAGGACACCCTAGAAGGTCAATCATTTTGATCAAAAGCTGCCGTCAATCAATTGATTAAAGCATGATTGAATGTCTAGGAACCGATTGAGTCATTCAAACTTTCTACCAATCACCATCAACGCTTGACTCACGCGTCAAACAGGCCCCTAGACGGTCAATCAAGCTGATTGACGGAAGCTTTGATCAAAATGATTGACCGTCTAGGGTGTCCTTTAGAAATAAATTACGATCTAATTAGAAATATTATTAGAAATATATTATTAGAATTATAATTAGAAATACATTTGGATCTAAAGGAAACCAAACACAATACATTGTGTTTACCAAACACAATACATAGAAATTTCCTTTAGCATGTTGTAACTGTGGAATAATACAGATCTGCGAGGACTAAGAGACTCCTCTAGGTTCCAGACAGCAACAGGTCATCACCAGCCCCTGATTTCTTTTAAAGAAAAGCGTTACTGTATCTAAGGTGAACTTCCAACACTCTAAACACACGTGAGACGAAACTTAAGATGATAGAAAACTTCTAGCTTTCGAGATGAGATGCCTCCGTCGCATCGCTAGAATCAAATACACCGACCGCTTCACAAATATGGAAGTACACTAAAGGCTCCAGTCTGACTCAGACTGAAACCATTCTCAGTAAGATCAAGAAACAGAAACTGCGCTTGGTTCGGCCATGTCAAGCCAATGGAGCCGAGTCGCCTCCCGAAAATCGCACTTGAAGAATCTCTGCACGGCCTCCGTCCACGAGGCAGACCACGAGAGCGATGGATACATAGCTTCGATGTCGACGACGTCAAATTAGCCCAGTTATCACGTATTGCACCTGATAGAATAATGTGCCAAGCCCTTACTCATGAACTAGCAGGAGTGGCCCCAAAACGTCCAACGAGGATGGTCGGGACCTAAGTAAGTAGTAAGTAAGTAAACGCACGTGAGATCTAAAAGTATTTTTTTCACGTTTTAGTGTCAATCTATAAATGTGTAAATCGGCTAGGTATCACCAAAGATCCATAGAACAAACACTTACTTTAGCAGTGGTTATTTCGCCAGTATAGCTATTTACATTGAACTGCTTCTCTGCTGATTGCGATCTAATAATTTCATATCGAACCTTTCCGGCTGGTCCCTGATCAGGATCGTATGCTTCGACCTAAAATAAATAAACCACGTGAACTCCCATATCAGAAAAAAAAAATTCTTAGATCATACTGTCCCTACAGTTAAAATTAAATGAAAATAAGAGATTTATAAGTAGCAATCAATTATTAGAAGAGGGAAACTTCTCTGTTTTTCTTATATTTTTTGTTAATAAAAAATGAGATGAAACAAAAATGAGATGAACAACAGGAAACAACTTCTACGAAGGAATGAACGACTACTTTGGAATCACAGCAATAAAGAATTAAAATCCCCCTTTCCCCAACTTCTTTGCATCTTTGGCTTTTGTAACGTTGACAAACTTGAAATCCAAATATGCATTAATAAAATAAAAATGAACTTTTCGTTTAAATTTAAAAGGGTAGTTCTTTTCCAATTTTTCTTTTATTTTCCTTAAACCCAATTTCTTTTAATCCTGGGCTAATCTGATGCAGGAAAGCACAATCAAATCCATTTCTGCCCTATTGACTTCCACATTTATTACCCAAATTTCTCAGACAGTCAATAAACTTCAAAGATATTCCTAGTTTAGGGTCATTTACCGAACTCATAATAGGGGTCATTATGACTTTCCCCTATCTAGGCTTTCTTTTATCGGTAGGATGAATAATACCTTATTTATTCCCTATGGAAGGGGATGATATCCACCACCACCAGTCTTTTATGGATCAGGATATTGGACCAGAAGGGGGTGTTTCTAAACGAAGGGGGGATAGGCGCAATGCCAATTTGAAGTATAATCAGTTAAGGTTCTTATTACACCAGGTGCCTACAATATATTGATGTTGCCAAACCTTGTTTCTGAAGAGTTTAGAGGATAGAAAAAGCAATATCAGGAAAATCAGGAAACCTAAATTTTCATATTGAAATTTCTTATGGTTGTCTAAAGACCATTTAGAGTTTCATCTTCAGTCAAATTCCTATTAATTTTTAACTCTCTATCACTTCTCTCTTTCTTCAACACTTTACAGGCCTTTTGCATGTTAAATTAAATCCATTTGTTATTTTTAGATTGAATGTTTAATGGATTCCACGAGGAACAATTATAAACCGATTAATCTTATTCGAACCAGATTTTTCACCAACCTAAAAAAATTGAAAATCTTTAAAAATCAGTATTGGTTGTTAATACGTGTAATTACATCTACTTTTATAATAAATCATTACCAAATCCAGTCAACAATTTTAGAACACAAATTAATGAATTCCAGAGCAAAACAAAATTATTACTAGATTTATCCGTTCAAAGAATGGAGTGTAATTAGAAATATTCGAGAAAATCTTAGGAGAAAAGTATAGAATAGGTGAATAAAGTATAGACTAGGTTAATAAGAAAAGATAAGATAAATTATCATAAACTGAATGACGTTAAGACAGATAAAGGCAGCTTCAAAGAACAGACATATACAGATGAATTTTATTTCAGGCGGGGAGCCAATAAAAAACAAAATTAATTGAAAACTTGAACAAGAAGGGCCCAGAAATTCCTCCCCTACTAAACCTTTTGCCCCGCTCCCCCATGATTCTTTCTATTTTTAGTGAAAAATGAAAAAAGTAACAAAAACTGCCCCTTTTAGATTTTGAAAAATGCATTTTGCCATAGTTAATATTTGGTCACATATAGGGTGACCAAATAAAAAGGTTGTTTCATTTTATTAGAATCTCACAACAGAGGATATCTTACGGACTTTCACAATACTATACAGCTGGTCTTTTTTTCTGGAATTGTGTTACAGGCTTGTTTAAAAACAGCAACTATTTACCAGGTATGATTTTTTTTTCTTGAATGATATTTATGTGTTTTTTTTATTGAATGGTGTGTTTTTTTTTTTTTTTTTTTTTTTTTTTTTTTTTTTTTTTTTTTTTTTTTTTTTTTTTTTTTTTTTTTTTTTTTTTTTTTATTGGTATGTGTGTTGTTTTTTTTCGTCTTACTTTTTCTTCTTTTTTTCCGTTGATGCTTTCAGATATGGAACCAATATATTTGGACGTTTATTATGTATGTATAAAATTTACTTTTTTTTCAGCGTTCACCGTTTCAATTACGTTTCAGTCAATATTATATTTTAATTTAATTTTAATCGTAAGTAGAAAGGTAGCATAGCGCAAGAAGTTACTTATTGTCTATACAGGAGTGTACGCCGGTAGGGGGTACTAAATTTTCCCAAATTTTAGGGCGTGAATAAAGTCATATTATTAAATAAAAATTGTTTAATTTCCGTTATTGCCCTCCCCCACGCCAAAGAAAAAAAATCTGCGCACGTGTTCGTGTCTATGTCTCTGTTTAGGGAGCTCTAGTGTCCATGGAATAGCTTAGTGCGCAGCACCTTGGACGACGTAAATTCAGACCACAGATAAATTGAATACAGATTGGAGGTTTGGGTATTCCTTCGAAACATACAAAATATGCTTAAACTGTTACAACGTTTGAGTAGTTGAATATGGGCTAAGCCCGATGACGCCTAAAGGATACAAAGCCAAACTTGCTGGGCCAACAAACCTTCTAAGCAAGAGAATCAAGAGATGGGCCTAATATAAGGGAATCAATCATTACTAGAGACAAAATTTTTAACAGGACACATAGGAGGTGCCAAATGTGTTATCAATCCATCAAAGCTATTCTTTAGGAGAACAATGGTGAAATAAAATTATTAGACTACCAGGATAAAGTATCACGTTCCCTGTCAATACATTTTACAAGGACAGACCCTAAATTGACATGTATTTTTTTTTCATATCTGAAAAAAATCCATTTTAAAAGGACAGACTCTAAACTGACATGTATTTTTTTCATATATGAAAAAAAAAATCCATTTTAAAAGGACAGACTCAAAATTGACATGTATTTTTTTCATATATAAAAAAATCCATTTTAAAAGGACAGACTCTAAATTGACATGTATTTTTTTTCATATATGAAAAAAACCATTTTATAAGGACAGACCCTAAATTGACATGTATTTTTTTCGTATCTGAAAAATCCATTTTAAAAGGACAGACTCTAAATTGACATGTATTTTTTTTCATATATGAAAAAAACCATTTTATAAGGACAGACCCTAAATTGACATGTATTTTTTTCATATATAAAAAAAACCATTTTATAAGGACAGACCCTAAATTGACATGTATTTTTTTCGTATCTGAAAAATCCATTTTAAAAGGAAACGCCCTAAATTGACATGTATTTTTTTCATATCTGAAAAATCCATTTTAAAAGGACAGACCCTAAATTGACATGTATTTTTTTCATATCTGAAAAAAAAAATCCATTTTAAAAGGACAGACTCAAAATTGACATGTATTTTTTCATATCTGAAAAAAATTCATTTTAAAAGGACAGACTCTAATTTGACATGTATTTTTTTCATTCTGAAAAAATCCATTTTAAAAGGACAGACCCTAAATTGAAATGTATTTTTTTCATATCTGAAAAAAATCCATTTTAAAAGGACAGACCCTAAATTGACATATGTTTTTTTTCATATCTGAAAAAGGATTTTTTCATATCTGAAAAAATTCCGCGGAAATAAATATGATGGTTATTCTGACGCTTCATAATTTGAATGACCTTAGAATCAATCTAATGTTTGAAAGAAGAATCTAAGAACATGCTCCAGGTTCGACAAAAAGCTAATAATATTTATTTAATATTAAATATAACATTTAATAAAAATTAAATTTTGTTCCAGGTGAGAGCGGATTAATAGTTGCAATGATCAAAAATTAATTCGGTACTTTCGCATTATCAGGGCCTCTCTAAAAAGTCAAGTTTGGTTAATGCTAATGAAATAAAATAAAATAGGGTGACAATATAATAGTTTAGAAACAAATTTGGGCTATATATTTGCACATTGGGGGGAATGGGGGCAAAGCATAGCATATATTAAATACGTAACCTAACCTAGGTACCTTCCCCCCTCCCCCCCCCCAAAAAAAAAAAACACCAAAGAACAACACTTTAAATATCTTAAAACCACGCTATACAATGTATTTCTATACTGCGGTGTATTGAATCATCTTGTAAAAACGGGTTTTTCATTTCGTCTTTACCGTTTGACTGTAGCATCTCTTGTTGGACTTCTTTAGAAAGGCCCTGATAATGCGAAAGTACCATTAATTCATTTTTTTTGGTTTTTTTTTACATATTATATCATTTTTTTGAATAGGGTTAACTAGCATCTTCAATGTAATAGCTTCTGCACAATCATCATCAAATTGGGAAAAATAGAGGCAACTGACCAATCTAATGAGAATTGGTGAATATTGAGGCATCATTAATCATATTTTGATAATCAATTATAATACGTATTAAGATACCAGTTAAAAAAAAAAACCGTTCAGGTTCGCAGGTGCTTTGCATTAAATATAAAATAAATACGAATTTAAATTGCAATTTCAACCGGGAACTCCCTCTAAGATTTTGCTGGCTTTTAGGAGAGAGTCAGACAAAACCTAATTAAAAAGTAGACAGCTTTTTGTTTGTATGCTTTTTGCTATGAGAAAAAAAAAATTAACTGCAAATGTTCCAACAAGGACTCCAGCCAATCCGTCCTCAGCGTATTCTTCTCACTCGAATTTAGTTTCAGTCATAACTTTTTCTTCTTATTTTGTGTTTCCTCCGATACATTACTCGACCAGTAGCGGTTCGGCCTCTCTTGCGCCTGGGGCAAAATTTTGATTAGTGCCCCCCCCCACCGCCTGTCTCCCACAAAATTTTCGTCTATTAACAATATTATATTCAATTTATTAATTAATTAATAGTTTATTATTTCATTATTTATTAATTTGTTTTAGAATAATTTAATTTATATTTTAATTTGGTTATTTTAATTATTATTATTTCATTATTTTTAATTTATTATTTTATTATTAATAATTAATTATTTTCATTTATTAAATGCGTTCTCCACTTTATTTCAATAAAAATATAATGTCAAAAATTACAAAATGATTATAACTGTACGGTATTTATTTGACATTTTTGCACTCCTAAAATTTCAGCGTCTGGGGCAAGTGCCCCCTCTGTCCCTCCCCAAAAAAACCCTGGATTCGACCTAGCTTAGTAGCTTTAATTTGTCATGCAAATATCTTTGTTCTATGATATTAGGTTTAATTTCTCCAATTTTGGGAATTGCAAGAAGCTTACGAAAAGTTCTGAGTAGTACATTCCAAAAATACATTTACTTACGACATAGTCTACTCTGTACTCATTAAAAGTTTGAAGGATAATATATAGGCTATATATATATATATATAACCCATGTAGCTTTTGAAGCAAAAAGCTGGATTTGATACAAACTAATGAGAAAAAATGAGGAATGTCGGCCAAGTGGACAAGCCAGTTCCTATATTCGAGAGGAGTCAAACAGAGCTACGCCCTTTTTATCAGGAACAGACTTAATTAAAACTATTTTTTTGGCATTTTTCAGGGAAGATTCGACGACCAACAAATTGTCGTTTTCAAGATGAAAAATCATGTTTCACATATTTTAGTCTTAATTAACAAGAAAGAAAGGCATACTAAATAAAGTAATTTTCCAACAGAAACTCTGAAAAGCCACGCAAAATAGTAATCACTGGCGGATCCAGGGGAGCCGGGGAGCCCTGGGCCCTCAAGATTTTTCTGGCGCGCTCTTTTCTTGGTTTTTTCTTTTTCTCTTTTTTTAAGAATAAATTTGTCAATTTTCGGCACCTTTGTCATATCCCTCCCCCCGAGATTTTGCTCACTGGCGCCCTTGTCACATTGCCCCCCCCCCCCGGATTTTGCTCTAGATCCGCCGCTGACAGTAATTTACTCAGCAACAAAACCTCACAGTTTCAGTTCACACAATCTTAAAAATTTGAATTTCAGATTTCCTAATGTTCCCATAAAACCTTCTCTGGTTGAAAAATTGGACCTTAAAACGGCTTAAGGAAGTTATTTAGTTTGAGTCAAATAGAACTATAAAATGGTTCTTAAAGTGGGATGGAAGATGTGGCAAAGATATTTGATTTACGCTGATGAAAGCTTTCCCTTATTACTTTTCAATGAAACAAAATAGGGAGGCCCAGATAAATATTTTACAATATTGAATATTATTTCTCCTTCGCTTTCAGGCCAGAGAATAGGAAATTCTGTTGGAAGGAGGGGGGAATATCCGAATGCTCAAAATAAGGCAAATTACAGAAAATTACAAGAAAAATTGCAAAAATTATGACATTTCAGGATAAAAAGAGAAGATCTAAAGACTTTTATGCTTAATTATAAATCTTGGTAATCTGTTTCACCTTTGACAGAATTGAGGAGTCTATGAATAGGAATTAAATTAACACGGACAGCCCATTAAACAAATGTGCCTCACCGAAAGGAGTTTCATATAGACTGGGGTTTGAAAAAATTCTACTCTTCATTCTTCAAACTATTTTCAAATAAAATAAATATTTTGGAAAAAAATATTTTTTCTGAAAAAACTATTTTTATGCTTCATTAAGTCTTGGTAACTTTGTTGTTTCTGACAGAAGCAAGAAGGGGTTTATGAATAGGGGTTAAATTAAAACAGACAGCCAATTAAGCAAATTTGTCTCGCCGAGAGGAGTTTCATATGTAAAGGGATAAAGTCACCCTAAAAATGGACATTTAAAATTCTTCTTTTCGGATAAGTGACACGATTAGGTTTGTTGATGATTCAAGTTGTCAAGTGACAAAGTTGATCATTCAAATTGTCTCGAACTGCTTATATGAGCACTAATGTCAAAATTCAATGTTTTATGCAGTTAATAAATTCACCTTTTATTTTACACTATTATCATTCTTTGTCTTGAGTATTTAAATTAGTAATCTAAAATAGTGTAATTGTAGAAGGGGCACACTTGAAAATTTTATTCAAATATCACAGCGCCATCTAGTTATTCTCAGTGGTACGATGCTAAGATTTTCTGTTGGAGATGTAAAATGAACGGATTCACCAGCAATCGGCTGTTGTGTCTCAATTTAAAACATATAGGGATTTTCAGAGTTGTTTACATAGAGTGTAGGGCATTGCTTTCTTTGCGAATAATCTAATTTTCTAATTTTTTCAATTTGCAGGAACTAACACTGCTTCTGCCTGGAAGTCAGTGACAGTGCATTTTGTTAAGTTTTATCAAAAGTGTCACCTTTGATAAAAACAAATTCAACTCTTCCTTCTTCAAACCATTTTTCAGGTAAAATAAATATTTCAAAAAATATAATCTGTTACTTTCTCACTAAAACCAAAAGCAACACTATATTTGCTTACTTTACACTAGTTTTGCTTACTTTATAATAAGGAGGAAAGGGAGGATTAATCGCATTATTCAGATACACCTAAGCTCACAAGGTATTGATCAAGTAAAAGACCCTTTATAAAAAGATTGCTATACACTGTCGATCAGATGAATAGCAGGATTATCCTCTGAGTGTATTCTTTGAATAGAATACATTCCGGTGGGATAAAAAAAAAAACCTTTCATTAAGAGGCGGATATTTTACCCTTGTTTGCAAACATGTGAAAGGGGCACTTTTTGTCTCTTTTTTAAATACCCTATTCAGTTTGAAACTGAAATATACCCTATTCAATTTGAAAAGGGGGGATGTTTTATCATTACTACATGTCATAGGAATTTTCACCTTCGGGTACTGAATGTGTCGATTACTAGTGATTGTCCAATCATTCAGATAAATAAAAATCTAATTATATAAAAAAAAACTGAAAGTTCAATGGTATATTTCTTCAATTTGTCAAATTTCTTTCTTCGTTTTGTATTGAGGGGGGGGGGGTCAGCAGATTTTTGTTTCTAGTGCTTGAAAAGTTCAATTTTATACCCAAAAATCCAGAGTTTTGCTGATTTAATAGGTTTTTCAAGAGGGGTGCTGGGACGTTCCTCTTGCCCCTCTGTGCAAGAATAGTTTTACTTGATGGTTGGGAATTTATCTGCATGAAGTAATTTTTCATACGGCCCCAGGCATTTTATTTGAAAAAAAAACTACGTTTTCGAAAGAGTTAAAGAGGCTGAGTCACAAGTTCGAACCTTAAAACGCAGAGGGATTAGGAGGTACAGTTGGGGGGCTGCCACTTCCGAACCCCCCGCTTTTGCAGCCTCTTTTGTTAAGATTTTTATTTTGGGGGTCTGCCGCCCCCCTCAACCCCAGCTTTTTCCCTTGCAAAGAAATGCTTTGCAACACGAACGAAGTCTGCTTGAATTTTTTACCGTAAGAACATCCTATTGCATCTCTTTGATTAGAAACAGTATTGAGCCTGTTTGCTGGATTTTTTACAGGAGATTTTTCCCTAACCGATAACAAGCTATAATGTGATGAACTTGGTACGACAAACTGATTGCAGGCTACAGGACTTAAAAAAAACCTTAACAAAAGAGGCTGCAAAAGCAGGGGGTTTGGGGGGCGGCAACCCCCCAACTGTACCCCCTAATCCCTATACGTTTTAAGGTTCGAACTTGTGACTCAGCCTCTTTAACTCTTTCGAAAACGTAGTTTTTTTTAAAATAATGAATAATACAATCATACGAATAATACAATCAATGATACAAAATAATATGAATAATACAAAATAATTGGAATTATACAATCAACGGAAATTGGAAAAGACGCATCCAATCAGACAATCTGCGGCGCCACCTGGGGGAGGGATAGGGAGTATGTGCCCCCCCCCCACCCAAACTATTGCCGGTACTTTCCCATTATACGGGTACTTCGAAAAAGTCAAGTTTTGTTATGAAATAAAATAAAATAGGATGAATATATAATAGTTTATAAACAAATTTGGGCTATATATTTCCATATTAGGGGGGGGGGGGGGGGTAAAGCATTGCATGTATTAAATATGTAACCTAACCTAACCTAGGTACCTTTTTCTCCCCCTAAACCCCAAAAAACAACAGTTTAAATATTGTAAATTCAGTGAGAAACCACACTCTTCGATCAACTTGATAACAATTACCCGCTTTACGAGTCTCCATCACTGCATTCATTCGACTGTCTATAGCCGAGGAGCCCATGTAATGGGAAAGTACCCTATTGCCTCCTCTAGATTTTGAAACTTTTTTTGGGGAGGAGGGGGGTATTTTACTGAAAATTTTCTCCTTTTTATATCCATTGAAAAAATTGGAAGAACGGCAAGTGTACCCCACAGATTTTGTAGAATAAATTCCCCTCCCCCCAATTTTCGTGGATTGACGACACTGCAGACAATTACGCAGGAAAAGACCTTCGGACCTGTGTTACTTGACATTTTTACGATTTTGCAAACAATTTCTTATATTTTTCACATGCGTTTTCTAAACTCCCCCTCCCTGTAAAAAACTTGTGTATGTGCCTAGGTCTAGTTGCCTTCTTTTTGGCCCTCTTCCAGCGTAAATAGAAAAAATTGTCGTTAAGATAATAGATCAATAGCTTGAACTTTAGGCTCTGAACTAAGTTATACCATTTGACAACGGAGGGGTCCAAGACTTTTAGAAATCACGTTCACTACGTAACGTGTGCCAAGCATGGCGGAGCTTTGCCATTCGACGCGACTGTGCTGCACACATGGCGATCCGATATGTACAAAAGGTGGCGGGAAGCGAATGACCCCTCGTTGACACCCAGAAGAGAATAATGACAATCAAAGGGCTACCCAGTCTCTGCCATCGGTGTACATGCCGGACCACCTATTTTTTGCCATGCTTAGGCACACTTCCACCAAGCCGCATCTACACACGCCATACATGGCACGTATCATACGGTGTCCGGCATTTTTAAAAGTGGGATACCCCTCAAAAACAACCTTTGGAGGCTATTGTTGAAAACGATTTGCAGTTATAAATCTAACAATAAATGCATACGATAAATTACATACAAAGAATAGAATAAAATTAAAAGAAATGACATTAAACGAATCGTAAAGAGCAAGATATATATCAAACCAATATGATTGGAACTGACAATAAAAGCACTTCTTAATCGAAGCTAAGAGCTCTGAAGTATGTTACTGAATAGAGGCATTGCCCATTGCAGTACTGCAGGAAAGAACAGTTTACTTCGCATTTCATGAATAGCCAAGGACTACTCCCAAACCAAGAGAAAGCTTAAGGACAGCTAAATCAATTTTCTAATACTAAGCCAAGGTAAAATTTATACTAGCTCATTGTTTTCGTGACTTACTGAAAATCTGGTCACTCATAAAAAGTCGGATTTTTAGAAGAAATAATCACGGAGAAAATATTGAGTAAGCAGTAATGTGAATTGAAGGGTCAGATAAGGATGCAAAAAAAAAAGACTTAGTACATGGAAACTAAGCAGGTTCAGTCATGAGGAGGGACGGGGCCGTACCCAAGAGAGGGGCCTCGGGCCTTCAAAATCCTAAATTTTCTTGAAGTTCTGGGCACTTCTTATTCAAGTTATCAAATAAATTTAGTTTTCATTAATACTCTCCTCCCCGAAAAATTTATATTATTCACCCCCCCCCCCTACTGCCCCTGAAAAAATCTTGGCACGTGCCTGGCGAGGGAGATAGGGTCAGTGGCTTAATAACCGTAGTTTTTGTGTTTGGCTCTTAGAATATATTCCTTCTAAACAATTGCATTTTACTGATTTAAGTTTCTGTTGAAAATTACTTTAACCTTCAGAATCAACCGCTAGTCCTAGACAAGAATAAAACCTACAAAAGACCCTATACAACATATCTTGATTTTTCGATGGCTAAGCTAAGTTGGTGAGGTCACTTATTTGTCATTTCTAACATATGATTTTAAAAGATCAGATGTACAATAGATGGTGCTACATTATTTAAAAGAAAAAAAAATTCTGGAAATTAATTTTCATTCTGCAACTGTAACTACATAATTCTTTTGACATATAAATATCATAGTAAATACGGTACTTTTCTTGAATGAGGTAAGTCTGCCGGTAAAGAAACTAGTCAAACAGATTTTTTCAGTGGATATTTCCTATGCTAAGGATTGCAAACAGTGATTTATCACTGCGTTTACAATATTTAAACTTTTGTTTTTTGGGGCCTAGAGGGGGGGAGGAGGGAAGGTACCTAGGTTAGGTTAGATTGCGTATTTAATATATGCTATGCTTTACCCCCCTCACCCCACCCCCTAATGTGCAAATATATACCCTAATTTTGTTCATAAACTATTATATTTTCATCCTATTTTGTGTTATTTCATTAGCAATAACGAAACTTCAATTTTCACGCACTTACCACTTTCTACAAAAGTACCGTAAATACGCATAGTCAAGTTAGAAACTTCAGTAGTTTATTTTTAAGTTCCAAGAAGTCGCTGAGCTTACTTTCAACCTCTGTACTTGTCTTAGGTTCTTTAGACTATGTTCGATTTTCCCAAGTAAAATACTTCGATCAGCGTAGGGCATAGAAATCTTAATATGAGAATGTTCCTGACACGAAACTAAGTAAGCATTTAATATTTGTATACTCCTACTGCAAAGGATAATGTTAACTCAATCGCCAATTAGAAGATCAAGGGGGCTTGAAAAGCTATCATATTTGGGGATCATGGATATGATTTTGCGTTAAATTTTGGTACACCCTTAAAATTTTGATTCTTTTAATACTTAAAAATGTGGGTAAGGTCTCTGGGGGGAGGGGGTGGTTGGTATATCACTGTAGAATCTGTCATCACGTGATCCTTAATATAAAGGATCTCCGTCTTTAGAGGCCCTTTCTCTTCCCAGATATGTACCGGGGAATTTCTTTCGGGAGGGGTAAATTTGAAAAAAAGATAGTATGTGAGAAATCTCAGGAAGTCGGGTAGGAGCAGAGACCCAAAATGCACAACCCACCAAAAACAATAGGTTTCTTTCCAAAACGGAATCCTGGCTATACCCCTGCAACTCATCTTACATGTAAATTCAGTTTCATTTCCCTTATATGATATCAACCAATTGACAATAAGCCTTTGGTAAATGGAAATTCAAAGTCGAATCTATGCAAGTAACAAGCCCAATAAATATTCCAATTCCAAACCAAAGTAGCTTAACTTAGTTAACTCCAAAGCACAAAAAGAGAGGGAATTGAAGAACTTAAGCAAGATTTGCGGGAGGGGGGCGGGGAAACGTCTGAAACAAAAATATTACCTTAGTAACAAAAGTTCCCGCGTTTTCTCCTTCCGGTATTGATGTTTCGTTACACTTGATGAAGGTCGGTCGGGTGTTTATAGCCGCTGCAGTCGGATTCGGTGTCACTCCTCGTGATGGCTGAAAAAGAGAAGGTTTTATTTGGTTAAAATATACAAACATTCCTCACTTTTATTTAGCAATTTGTACAAAAACGGGCTAAAATCAATTCTTAACTCACCTTTTCCGTAAATGTAGTCCAGAGAAGTCAAACAAACTCTCGATTAGAATCACACACAGCAGTTTACAGTGGGAGGAGAGGCCTCTCAAATTTCCAGCCCACTTTAATTTCAAATTTTTCGAGGCTTCAAAGAAAAATATCTCACATCATGAACTATCGTAGAACTTACCGTTTCTAAAAATAATAAATAAAATAAAAATAAAAAATAAAACTAATCCCCAGGAAGCACAAACTATACTATCTTCTTTTATTTATTTCTTGGTGCAAAGACATCAGAATTGAAGTTATCAAGTATTTTGCAGTAGGTTGCATCAAGACATGGTTAATTGTAGAAAGAGAAAATCCAAAACAGATAGTCCAAGTAATTGAGAGGCAAATGTTTAAATGGCTGCGGTACGGGTAATTGGCTAATGTTAATTAAGGTTCGGTTAATGAGAGGTTAGGTATAAATATATATATATATATATATATATATATATATATATATAATATATATATATATATATATATATATATATATATATATATATATATATATATATATATATATATATATATATATTATATATATATTATATATATATATATATATATATATATATATATATATAATATATATATATATATATATATATATATATATATATATATATATCTTAAATTACATTTGATTTATTTATTGTGTTTGTTCGTTTTTCGCTTTATATAAATGTCTTCATTTCACCCTTTCTTTTGTATTTACTTGTTCTGTCTGTCTATTTGTTTGCTTTTTCAATTTTTTTTTCTTTCTTCTTTGTACATGATAATGGTAATAAGCTTACCTAAGCTATGGATGTCAGGTATTGTGTTAACTTGGAACGATAATTTCGACAGGACCTGTGCCTGTCATCATCAGGTTCAAATTCAGGTTCGGAATTTGAACCTGATGATGACAGGCACAGGTCCTGTCGAAATTGTCGTTCCAAGTTAACACAATACCTGACATCCATAGCTTAGGTAAGCTTATTACCATTATCATGTACAAGAGTCAGGTTGGCCTCAGAGAATATATTCTTCTTTGTTTTGTTTTTCGGCTCACATAAGCTATGCTTTTGAGTCGAAGCTAATTAATTAATTATATTTTCTTTTTGAAATAAATAATCAATTGATTGAAACATTCATTTGAAAGAATCAGCAGGTAGCTTTGGCGGAATAACCATCTCAGGAAGACCCTTCCGAAAGAGAGTACAGCACTAAATAAAGCTGTTTCTCAAGTGTACAGAATTAGACGTTCCCATCTAGAGGTAATCGGAGCATCCTTGTTTCTCTAATCGGATTGGCAAATAGTTGCTAAAGAAGAAAAGACTCCTCAGAAAAGAGGTGCGTGATTACACGTGATTTCTCATTGATGGTGGGTGAAGAAAATACTGGTCGGTTTAGAAAATCAACTTTGAAATAGATACATGACTCGCTCTGATTACCTGAGGGAACCAATGCCTATGAAAGTGTAAGCTTTGGAAGTAGTTTTTTCCGGGTTGAAACCTATAATTAAATTCTAAGTATCTGTCAAAAGTCCAAATTCTGTATCTGTCCTTGTCACATGTACATTTACTGTATTATATGTATAAATAAACATTTTATACTCTAAACATAAACTTTGTAAGGGTTAGAGACTCTAGACATCCTCTACCGGTCGAATCCAGATAATTGGCCAACGTTACCAGAAGAATCCAAAGAGAAGAATTCACACTTTACAAAGTAGTACACAACTTTACAGAGAAGTAGACAATTCACAGAGAGGCGACCCCAAAAAGCTTTACAAAAGAGTGCCCGAATGATACCGTTGTTCGGTACTCCTCGTCCATCTGGACCTAAGTCCAGATGGACGACCCATTCAGATCCCTGAGTGGTTTATTCTTTGAAAGTCATTTGTCGGCTTCGGCAAGTGAAAGCTTAAGAAATGCTCAAAAGCTAATGAGAGAGCTGGATGCAGAGCTGTGGCTACAAAATATACTATAAAAAGCTAATTTTATTCAAGAAATTATTTTTATCGATTAGTGTATGATTTAGATGTTATGAAGCAATTAACTCGTTGAAGGTATTTTTGGCATCGTTCTGATTGATGTACTTTCACTGGAAGAGATTGTCGATGTACTTGAAGAAGCTGTAATTGAATAGTGAGAGGTCTGGCAAGTAAGGAGGTTTTGCAGAATAGTCCAGTTCCGTTCAGCTCCTGCAACAACGGTTACGCGGCATGCCATCATACATGGTCGATCAATACGTTTTTTGCTAACCAATGCTACCAGATGTTTCGTATAATATAGGGTATACTAGTATACCCTATAATCACCTTGTGCAAATGTGCCCACTCGTATTGTCACAATGGGGAGAAGAGTAGAGCGATCCTCTCAATATTGGTCAGACGTACCATTCCCCTTCGCTGAAAATTGAAAAAATTACTAAATCAAATTTTGTTCGTGTTTTTTCAGCCTTAAATAAAAAAGAATATACTTGTCAGTTATTGGAAACACACCCAGAAAGTGAAGCTAGGTTAGTCCTAACGAAAAATAACAAAACATGATGATAACATAATACTTTAGAAACAAAATTATGGAAACTTAAACTAACCCAACCTAAAGTAACCTATCCCCCACCCCTGATGTTCAAATGTATTGCCCAAATTGAACAAGTCCAATCCATTCTGTCTAAATCCAATGCATTGCATCATCCATCACTTGCTTTTGTAGCTATGAAACCCGTTTTCTAAGATATAACCTAAGCGTAATTCTTGAATAACCGACAAGTACCTACCTACACATAGATGCCCCCCTCAACCACTTACCTTATAAAGGCAAGTGGGTCTACCCTCACATACTTGCGGGCAGTGGCGGATCCAGGGGGCGCAGGGGTGCCCCCCGCAGCACAGTCTAAAGTAGTGTAATTTACTTAATTAACTCAAGTTTGCGTTAACTAAACTTGCTCCTAACGCAAGTTTATCGGATCAATCTATTTTGCGCCCCCCCCCACTGTTTTTTTTCGGATCAACCTATTTTGCCCCCCCCCCTAAAAAAATCCTGGATCCGCCCCTGCTTGCGGGTACTGGTGCGTTATATGGTCGCTTTTATATACTATGAGAGACGAAACCCGCCAGACTGGTTATTTCTCAATAGCGGTCTCTTGAAATGGAATGCAAAGAGTAGTTTTCATTGCGTTTACGATATTTCAACTGTTGTTTTCTGGGGCTTAGGGGGAGGAAAGGTACCTAGGTTAGGTTACGTATTTAATATATGCTATGCTTTACCCCCCCCCCCCCCTAATGTGCAAATATATAGCTCAAATTTGTTTCTAAACTATTATATATTCATCCTATTTTATCTTATTTCATTACCATTAACCAAACTTGACTTTTTAGAAGTGACCATATAATGCACCAGTAATTACTTGCGTTCTCCTGAGCCAACTAACGAAAGAAAAAATCACAAATTATGCTCACTGTATGCTCACCGTTAAACAAAGGAGCAATGTTAAAGGGAAATACGTACTTTTTCCCCTTCAAGCAGACGGCTTTAATGTAACTTTTCAGATGGGCGTCAATTCATAGTTCTCGCAGAGCAGGAAAGAGAAAACCTTTGGCATTAGAATCTCTGCCATGCGTCATTGGTATTCGGATTTCTTGTTACACCACACAGGCAAAACAAAAACTTGAAAGCTTGCACTCTTTTTGTTCAGTCGAAATTTCAATAGCCTAACACAAATTATCGTCTAGTTTCAACCGCCGGTGCAAACATTCCAAACTGCCTTTTTGTTATTTTTTCAATTTAGAAGTTTATATCGAAGCCTACACAGCAATCAAATACGAAAAATTGATAGTTCTACGAACGTACATAATTCACACAAGATTAACAAGTTATGATTTAATAGCTTAGGAAATGCAACAATGTCGGATAAAGGCTTTTTCTATGTATATTATTTGCTCTGCAATATTTTTACATATATTGTCTGTTTATTCATGAAGCAGAGAGATAACAGCGAAGCTTTAGCTGAAATGTCGGGGGAATGAATGGAGACTTAGCCCTTCCATGGGCACCCATATGGGGGGGGGGGCAGAGGGAGGTGCCACTATCCCCTGGCTGAATGATACAGCCGTATATTTTTATATTATTGTTTTGAGATTTCTATTATACAGCATTAGAAATACCGATTAGACGAGGTAAGCCCCCCCCCTAAAATGTAGCTTATGGGCACCCATGAGCCCTTCCCCCTCATTCATAAGATACTTCATGCTTGTTTTAAATTGTATCTCTTTACTCTTATTCAAGAATACTTGCTTTATTTTTTATTTAATTTGTGTTCAATATAAAAATTATATTCAGGGTTACCATGAATTTGAGGGAGGGGGCTACCACCGCCTCCACCTCCCGCTCTTTATGCTAAAGGACAATTCTGTATAACAAAGCTTCAAGAATGAAAAGGCAGATTTAGGTTATGCGCTTTGCATAACAAAATTGTACCCTTCTAAATATGCTAGAGGCTGCTTCTCCCTCAAATCCCCGCTCTTTACACCAGAGTTCAACTTTTTACTACAATTTTTTGACTTTTCAAAAATTGAAGTTTTCACTCAAAACTACCGTTTCCGTAACATAAAAGGGAAGTTGCCGTCCTTTAAACACGCATGTTTCACGTTTGCAAATTCAGATGAAATTTAATTATCTACATTTTTGCACTTTTTACTTAAATTGAGGTTCATAATAACTTGAATTATGACTGCTCGAGCTGCAAATGCAGCTTACAGCTAGAGCAGTCTTAATATGCTGAAATTCTAAAAGAAACTAGGTCTACATGTATAACTGACTATGGTCGGCAATTCTATTTGGTCCTATTTCTTTCAGTGAACATGGTATTCGTCAGTGGATATTAAGGCCTTATCATTTACAAAGCTCATTTTCGCCAGACTATTCCTAATTTTATATGTGTCCAGTAAATGGGCTAATAAATGAACATTTTTATTTATCTGAATGATTGGACAATCACTAGCAATCGAGACATTCAGTACCCGAATCTAAACTAAATGAATTTTATGAATTTGGAGTCAACATGCCATGATTTAAAAAACATTTTCCCCAAAAAAACCTCTTGTACCCTCTCACCCCGGCTGGGACGCAGGTCCATATCCCGACCCCACAGGCACCCATGGATTGATGGTCACAAGAGTCCAAAATAATTATCATTTATGTTTATTGTTACACTGAAAAAAGGGTTAAAGCTGAAATACTGCATCACAAAGACGGATCTAAAGAAAATCCTGGGGGGCGGGAGGGGGGAATTTGACAAGGACCTCTTTATTTGAACAAATTGACGAGTTTAATTTAAAAAAAAAGGAAAAGAAAAAAAAACAAATGAGGGCACCAGAAAAACCTTGGAGAGGCGGGCGCCAGAAAAATCTTGGAGGGCAGTCCCCTTGCAATGGGGCGAAACTCCAGCGTTTTATTTGGGTGGGGGGAAGAGGGATTCATATCCGGATAGTCAAGGGGCATGGTCTGTATAATATTTTTTTTAATTATTATGGGGGCAACTGCCTCACCCCCCAAACGACGCCTCTGCACTTAGATCCACCCCTACTGCATCACCATAGGCAACGTTGATTTTACCGATCATTTCTTTGTTATTCCCTTGAATTTACGCTGTTTCTTCTTTTCCAGCAATATTATAGCATGTAGAACTTCATTGTGGTATTATTACGGCTATAAAATTTTATGGGCCATCAATGAGAATAAGTAGCAATGAAAAGATAGAAAATTGTGACAAAATGCGACAGTGAGAAAGTATGAAGGATTAAAATACAACCTTTTGTCACGTATTATTGACAAGTAAAAATAAACTATTATACCCGTGAGAAAAAGCCTCATTGCAAGATTTACACCTATTAAAATAAGAATACGCGGAAACTAAGGAGTTTCGTAAGCAATACACGCTTAATATTTCAAAAAAAAACAAGAGATAAAAACAGATTGAAATTTTTTTTATTCATATCTTCCCAAAATGTGGCCACTTTTCTAACCAGGACAAATGGAGTATGATATACATCCCTCTGTGCACACGCGTACCTAGGTGGGGGGGGGTGTCTTTGAGCCAGTGCCTCGTCCCCAAAACCTCAGAACCACTTCTATTTTTCCTATAGTTTCTTATACTTTCAAAACAGTTAGCCAATTTTCGGTATATCTCCCCCCCTCTCCATGAAACAAATTCCTATTGATGGTGTCTGACACTATACCTGTATAGAAGAAGGAGTCCCCACTCGGATATCTACCTGAAGAGAACATTCTCCACCCGAAATAAGTTTTGGAAAAACGAACGCTAAACTGCTAGAACATTGGTAAATATACAGGAAAGGGGGGGGGGTACGGCTCTAAGCAGGAGCCAATCCAGAATCTCAAATTTTGACACTTTTCCGAACCCTCCGCCACAAATACCTCGTGACTCACCATTTGTTGTTTTGGTCTTTCACGAATTTATCCCCCCCCCCCTCTAAATAAATTACTCTACATGCGTCTAAGCTTATGTTTCGACATCAGGGTTTTAAATTTAATTTATCCCCCGGAAAGATTTTTTTAATCCTTCCCTAATGACTCTGTGTATAACAGGGATTCCACGACAGTAAGTACACGACAAATAAGATTAGTTTTGTACGAAAAGCCAATAACACCATGTAATTAAACTGTGCCTATAGCAACTTAATTAAAAAATACTCTAATCATTGATCCTAATTTACATACAAATGTATTCATTGATCCTCATTAGAGGCAAGATTATGTATATAACCGTTTATCTAATCATACTCATGTCTGTGCTTTTTGACATGGTGTACACAAACCAGCCCGGAAAAAACAACAAACATTAGCAACAAATGAAGAGCCATTGAGTGACTGTCCCAGTCGTTTATTTTCTTATGGACTTTTTTTGCAGGTGAACGCAGAGTGGCCAGATAGGGCGCATTTGCATCATTTTTTTTTTTTTTTTTTTTTTTTTTTTTTTTTTTTTTTTTTTTTTTTTTTTTTTTTTTTTTAGGTAGATGCGCATAGAATTTTTCGAATGTGCGCACTTTACATAACCTGTCACCATCAAACCCTGCATAAAACTGAAAAAGTTGACTTGCGACTCTGACTAAATTAAGGGAGAAAAAAAATATATTTCAGATATTCACCGGTGAATGTCGACGTTCACCAATTTTGGACATTCACGGTAACATAACACAAAACAAAGCTTTCCTTCCCACCCTCTCTCTCTAAACAAAAACAGAGAGATTTATCAATAATTTCTCCAAATAAGATAAAACAGGAAAAAATATTAACTATAAAGTGTTTCGACCTTACTCTGTAAAAAAAAAAAAAATAAGTCCCCCCTCTTCTAGTAATGTCCAAAGACAGGGGGCGTTTGTTAGTTCTTGGGTAGTTTTTTCAGTATTTGGTTACAGTAAATTACTACGTGAAAATCAATAGTGATATCAAAATCTATATAAGATATCAAATTCTTACTATCTATGCAAAATTATAGATTTCAAACTTCGTCGTGCAAGGCGTAGTAGACATTCGCAAATTGATAATTTCAACATACATTCAATTGTGCTCATTAAATCTCCCCTACCCAACCTACCCTTTTACCTTAGAGGGTTTTTATTTCCTTCCAGCGAAATCGCGGTACCTAAATAACTTAGATAGTACATCTGGCAGACAGCAACCTTGTAGTGGATGAATTTTATAGCAAAATAAATATTTGATCTTATTTAGGAATGATGCAATAAAGAAAACAATATCAGTTCAAAACACTTTGTACAGTAATAATTGAAAATCTTCTAGTCTACAAACTTTTAAATCCTTATTGAATTGCAAGTCTTTTTTTTTATTATTATTTACCTTCCGTCTTATTCCAGTTCAAAGGTACGCAGGAGAGGGTTGATTGTTTTTCAGGGGGGGAGGGCAAAAACAGAAAAATTTAGTTTTAGTCAACATTTACAGGGATTCTCCTCCTTCAAATCCCTATCTCAAATCCACAAACTGGGGGCACTCATTAATTGGCATAGCTCCGTTTCCAAATGCTTCACTTGGTTTAAAAAAAGATTTTTTATGATTTTTCAAATATGTTTCTTTTACGATTTTCTAATTAAAAAAAAAAATAAATAAATATGAACTTTTGGTACTTGTACATTATATGGGCCTATCTAAAAAGTCAAGTTTGGTTAATGCTAATGAAATAAAATAAAATAGTATGAATATATAATAGTTTATAAACAAATTTGGGCTATATATTTGCACATTAGGGGTGGGGGTGGGGGGGGGGTGGGGGGTAAAGCATAGCATATATTAAATACCTAACCTAGGTACCCCCCTCTAAACCCCAAAAAACAACAGTTTAAATATCGTAAACCCAATGAAAAACACGCTTTGCATTGCATTGCTCTATAGCGGTCTATTGTATTAACCCGTCTGGCGGGTTTTTCGTGACTGGTTTCCTTGTAAAGGCCTATATAGTGCCCAAGTATCGAACTTTTCTTTTCCAAAATGAGTCATCTTCTTTTTTCGTTTGTGAAAACGCTTCAAAAAATTGCATTTGTTACCAAAACTGTTTCTGCCGTTCCTTGAAATTCCAAAAAATAAACTTTTCTCTATTAAAAAATGTTTGGTGATCAGTAACTATGCAATCAGAATGGCATTCGTTTTTTTATCTTACTTCAAAATTTACGCTTCGAGCTTTACGCATTATTAATTACCGGGCAGGTGGCCTTATGTGTGATGATGTGGTTATGCTTCTTTATTTTTTGTATAAAAATAGCTGATGACAACACCTTTTCAGTCAATCATAGGCAGCGCAATCGCGCTGCCTATGTATTATTTTTTTTTCCATACCAGGGCACTTCGTATCGAAAGAGTTGTCGTAGAAACTTCGAAAAAGGGCTCATTCGATTGGAAATTGGAGTGGCTTCTGCCCTTTTTAATAGTCAAAAGTGATTGGAAGGCAACTAACACCCCTTCCACGCCCACATTTTCCCCAAACACATCCAGTCAAAATCTTGAGATAGCCTTTTTGTTCAGCGTAGTTGATTTCCAGATAGAAAATATTTTTTGAGGATCAAAATTTTGAGATAGCAATTTGGTGGCGGAGGACACTCCCACACAGCCCTCAGGGGAAGGGCTGAAAGTTGTGCCCTGGGGGCATATAAGGTTTTTATAGAAAGCGTTGTCGTAGAAACTTCGAAAAAGGCTCATTCGATTAGAAATTCAAAGGGCTAGTGCCCTTTTTAATAGTCGAAAGTGATTGGAGGGCAACTAACCCCCCTCTCACGCCCACCTTTTCCCCAAACACATCCAATCAAAAATAAGATATGCCCTGGGGGCATATAAGGTTTTTATAGAAAGCGTTGTCGTAGAAACTTCAAAAAGGGCTCATTCGATTGCAAATTGAAAGGAATAGTGTCCTTTTTAATAGTCGAAAGTGATTGGAAGGCAAATAACACCCCTTCTACGCCCACGTTATACCCTGGGGGCATATAAGGTTTGTATTGAAATGTTTGTCGTAGAAACTTGAAAAAGGGCTCAATCGATTGGAAATTCAAAGGGCTAGTGCCCTTTTTAATAGTCGAAAGTGATTTGAGGGCAACTAACCCCCCTCTCACGCCCAACTTTTCTCCAAACACATCCAATCAAAATTTTTAGTTAGCCATTTTATTTAACGTAGTTGAAAGTTTTGGAAATTAGGTCTTTAAGGATGACAACCCCTTCCCCCCCCCCCCCCCCACAGCCCTCAGGGCAAGGATTGTAAGTTATGCCCTGGGGGCATATAAGGTTTTTATAGAAAGTTGTTGTAGAAATTTCAAAAAGGGCTCATTTGTTTGGGAATCGAAATTGCCCTTTTTAATAGTCGAAAGTGAGTGGAGAGTAATTAACCCCCTCTTACGCCCACCATTTCCCCAAAAACATTCAATCAAAGTTTAGAGATAGCCATTTTGTTCAACGTAGTTGAAAATTCTGGAAATTATGTATTTAAGGATGGCAAACCCCCCAGAGGCCCCAGGGCAAAGGTTGTAAATTATGCCCTGGGCACATATAAGGTTTTTATAGATAGAGTTGTCGTAAAACTTCAAAAGGGCTCATTTAATTGGAAATTGAGAGGGCTAGTGCCCTTTTTAATAGTCAAAAGTAATTGGAGGGTAACTAACCCCCCTCTCAGGCCCACCGTTCCCCCAAACACATCCAATCAAAATTTTCAGATAGCCATTTTGTTCAACGTAGTAGAAAGTTCTGAAAATTAGGTATTTGAGGATTAGGTCAGCAGTATCCCAAGAACGACTGAGGGCATTATGTTCAAACTTTCAGGGCTACTTCTGCTCTTAAAATTTAACGAAATCAAAATGGCGTAAGTGTATCCAAGCTATCAAAGAAAGTAAACAGATTTTTTGTGAATGGTATAAAGTTTTCCATTTCAGGTCAACTGGAGGAGGTATGAAACTAAATTAAACACTACTATTTGTGTCCAGATTTTTAAAATGGTGTATGTTGTTAAAAATTGCTGAAAATTTTTCTCCAGCATACAAATAGCTATATACATAGCTATTACATAGCTGCTATATACATAGCAGGCCAAACTATAGTCTTAAAAAAACGAAAAGATTTAAAGCATTATTTTCTTTTTCCCTGAAAAGACTATGTCAATATAAAACGAACAGAAATTAATTAAAAAAAACTTTTTCCATAAAATAAGTTTTTCAAGGAAAAGTAAAGAACTCCATTAGGCTAAACAAAAAATGAGCAAAAATCAAATCAAATAATCTACCAAAAGTGAAGCTACCACAAATCAGCATCGATAAATAAATGAAACCCAAAACGAACAGAAATTACAATAAATAACCGAGTCAAACTCAAAACAAGCAGAAATTAACATAAGTTGGGCTCAAAACCCCTATGCCTTCCCAAGGCCAGAATATAATTTGCACTTTACTGAAAAAATACAAATGAATGTGCATTGTCAGTTTAATATACATATACTGATATTTAGTAATCAAAATGTTAATATTATTTGATTTATTAAAGTTATAAAAGTAAAAACATTTATATTTTTTTCAGTAAAGTGCAAATTATGTTCTGGCCTTGGGGAGGCATAGGGGTTTTGAGCCCAACTTATGTTAATTTCTGTTAATTACATTAATTTCTGTCGTGTGACCCTTCGCTTTGTCTTACAAATTCAAAATACAAGAGCTTTAGGATTAACATCAAGAGGGAGAAGAAAACTAGCATAGGATTAAATTAGCATAGAAGCACCTGAAATATTTGCGTCCAAACGGTAGGAGATGTTTTCAAACGTTTATCCTAACACAAACATACTATTTCTTCTTTCAACTGGAAGTCCTTTCAGGGGCTGAGGTTTAATGAGATATTATACTTCAGGGGTTTTTCTCAGGTCGACGGGTTTACTTTTCGGAGATGTGAAAATTTATGCTGGTATTTGATTCATTTACTTATTTTCTTTTTCTTATTTGGATTTGATTCATTTTCGTCCTGTCGGATGAAAAGCATGGAAATAGAAAAGCCTAGCGCATATTCTTTTTTGACGACCATAGAATAATTATTTTGCCCTCTCTCCCTGCAATAAAGCGAAATTGTCTTCCCCCGCCCCAAAAATAAACCTCAAAATTAAAATTGTTTCCAATCTAATTAGAAAAAAAAATCTTGTGTCATTTCTTCTACACAAAATTCTAGGTTTATAGCATGAATTAGGGCCATAACCGGTGAGATTTTACACGGCAGTGCAAGAGATTTTACACTGCACGGCAGTGCAAGACATGTCAAAAACAATTTTTCTGCGGAACAGGTCATCAAGTACACTCCTTCTTCCCAAAATGGTGAGAATTGTAAAGAGTTTTCCATAATTTCCTATACTTGCTTTTATAGTTATTACATTGATCTTTTATCATTTGAACCCCTCCCACCGACGCAAAATAAATTCCTTAATGCATGCCTGAGCCTAGTTCTCCTTTTTATTGACTAAAGTTCGCAAAAAAATGGCATACCAATTTTTCAGAAGAAAAACGACAGAATTTCAGTTTTTATATGCGACTTTACGATCATGCCTCTGGTAAATTTATTCAAATTTTCAACATTACAGCAGAATTCCGTTACTTTTGTTCATTTGAATTTTATTCAACCACTCCAGGGAGGGCTCTTATGTTTTTCAGTTTAAAATTATAACGGCAGGGGTTGTGAACTAAGATATTCTGCACAGGGGACATCGAGGGTAACATTAAAGTGGCAAAATATTTTTACATTATCCAGAAAAACATGAAGCAACTTGAAAAAAAAAACAGTGATATGTTCGAATAAAAACAATTCTGTCCCTCTTAGATTTTGGGCGGACGCAGGGCCGTAGCCGGGATTTTCGTTCGAGGGTGGGATGGAGGAAGGGGGGAGGGAGGAGGGAGGGGAGAATTTTGGAGGAGGGAGGGGGTACAAAAAACACATAAAAAATTTGTTGATATGCATTTTTTGTTACATTTTCAGGAATCGAGCAAAAATATCGGAGGACGGGAGTTCAAACCCCCTCCCCCCTCCGGATACGGCCTTGGTAAGCGGCACACCATGCGTTTTTTTTATTTTATTTACTAAAATCGTTTTGAGTTCATTAAAAGACAACAGTTTAAATATCGTAAACGCGATGAAAACCACGCTTTGCATTCCATTTCCCTATAGCGGTCTCTTGCAAATAACCCGTTTGGCGGGTTTCGTCTCTCGTTAGTATATAGCAGTGCCCACATAAAGGCCAATTGGCAAAGTAAACGACGCATAAGATTTTCTAGGAGTTAAAAAATTTTGTTTGATAATTTTAAATGACAAATAAAACATTATTTTTGCATTTCAATTATTACTTCTTCAGACTAGATTGGCGCTGTGATTCAACCGTTTGCATTTCAACCGTATAAGTTCAATAGGCGTTTAAGTTACAAAACAGAGACCCAACAAACATTACAAAAACAAACTCAATGACGACTTTGTGATGACAAAAAATGTCATATACTTTACTGCAACACTAACACCGTGGTTTCGTCTTTAAATATAGTGCCTGTAGACTTGCCTATACAAATTCAAGTTTCTTGAGTTGCCAAGAGTTACCCAAATTTAGTTATAGAGTGAGATTAGCGACCAAAGCTTGCTTATACGACATGCTCATACAAAGCTTGCTCATACAAAACTTGCTCATACAAAGCATGCTCATACGACATGGAGGTATGCCCGCATAGTTTTAAACCTCTAAGACTTAGTTTCATTTTCCTTTCTAAATGCTAGTAAAAGATCAGACGCGTGGTTTTTGCTTGAAATCGACTATAAAAGCTCGATATAATATTTAACCCTTATAACCAAATGACGGAAAGCAGGTCGTCCGTGGTTGGGGTGGGAGTATGTCGTAAAAAAAGATTTAAAGGAAATAGGAACTTCCTGTGAGGGTATAGAGGAAGGCTTCGAATAGATTAGAACAGAGGAGTAGCGTGCGTAGCTGTGTTGACATCAAGAGGCTTGGTGCTCCGGTGAGTTGCTAGTAGTAGTAGTAGTATTACCAAACAGAAAATCATAAAATATTAATTAGCACTACTCACCATACTAGCTGCTCGAGCTTCAGGACTTTCTGAATTTATCATTTTCTGTTTCTGCAACTGAGGATCGCTTAAACGATATGTCTGAAAGAAAAACATCAATTTTATTAGACTCGCTGTCTCTAAAATTATATGTGCTTGGTCCTATACTAATTATCATACAACCAAGGATTTCAATATAATCATTGTTAAGGTAATAGTGATTATAATCAAATTCCCTATATCAAAATACAGAAAAATTGCACAAAAATTATTTTAGTCCAGTTGAAAGAACAAGAAAAAATTAGTGAACGAAACTAGATTTGCCTTTTTCATGGTATAGAAAAGACAAGATAAGATATATTTTCTGACAAAAAAAACACCATGAAATAAACATAACGCATAGATCGTCACAAAGGCTTCATGGCCTGTAAAGGGGAAACCTTCCCTTGGTCTCCCCTTAATCACACCGAAAAAATCTTAAAACTAAAAAAGTAAGTCACACTTTACTTTCGATTATAATTTTATTTTTTCCTTTTAATGAAGTGAAAAATCTTAAAACTAAAAAAAGGAAGTAAGTCACACTTTACTTTCGATTAGAATTTTATTTTTTCCTTTTAATGAAGTGAAAAATAAGATTTAAAAGCTTTTTTTTTTAATTTTTCTAAAATGATTGTCTGTAAAAGTCCAGCCAGGCATTTTAACTTTCAGAGATGTACAAGTCTTGGATAAATTGACACTTATTAAATTATCTTTTTTTGCTTGAAATCGAGACGATAACCATCATTTTCACTGCTCTGTGTACCAGTTCTATTCCATAAATTGACCAAAGCATCTGAGCATATCAAATTCTTAAACAAATGAGCATAGATATGAACCATTTTAGATCTATAAGGCATTGACTAAATACAATTGTCCACGGCGAACTAACAAGCGAAACACAGGGTTGCCAAACGGAAGCATTTTATGTCAAAAGGACACATTCCCATGTGCCGGGACAAAGTGACATAAAAGGGACACACTTTGTAAAATAATGACATGAAACGAAACATTTCCCAACTGATTATATATTTTGGTAAAAAGTGTGTCACGTTTCACCAAAGTAGTGCTTTTTTCACGGTATTTTTTTTAGCATCCAGGTTTTGCCAGATATATCGTAAGTGTTTTATCCAAATTAAAGAATTTATATGTTTATATGAGTTTCGTATTTTCACGATAAGTCATTTTGTATGAATATTTTATTTACTTTTTTTCGTTTTCATTATATTTGATTTTAACAGGCCAATTTGAAAGCGGTTTGATAAAGCGTCCTTTGGTCAATAATACAACTGGTGAAAAAATAACCTCTAGTTTTTGAGATTTCAAGATGGACACATTTAGCTAAAAATTACACATGTTTGGATGCTCAGAGAACACGATCACGGACCAAAAAGTTGGCAACCCTGGTGAAACAGCCAAATTCAATTTTAGAATAAAGACAACGGCCTAGCAAAGATGTTATATATACCGAGATGTTACACATAAAGACCAGGGGCAAATCTCCAGCATTTTTATTGGGGGGACTAGAGGGGTCCATATCCGGATAGTCAAGAGGCATGGGATATATAATAATTTTTTCTTCACATTATTGGGGGGCAACTCCCCACCCACCTTTGCCCCCAACCTCAAACGACGCCCCTGCCAAAGACAATGGGAAAGATGTAAGAGTTAGATATTCGGCAATTTAACATGGGATGATAGGAAACAAAAACTACGACGCCACGAACAGTGGTATCAGTAGTTCAGTAACTGAAAGAAGAGATTAAACTGAATAATAACCTGCAAAATTATAGGATTTAAGCTGAAATTTCTTTGTAAAGTGGTAATTAACCAACATTTTTTTTTTGCAAAAGACTAGTCTCCACGAAGTAGACCTATGTTGGCTTGAAAAATCTCGGTAGGTTAAGCAAGTTAGTTGACTTGAAACTGGTAGGCCTACTGGTGAGAGAATTCTGCTTTCTTAGCTCTCCCTTACATTTTAAAATACCTAGAATGACAAGAATGCTTTAGGTTAGGTCCAAACAAAATTGTCAAACGCTAGATGGCGTTGGTGATTTCCTTTTCGGCGCTAGTGCCATTTTCCACTCTTATAAACTTCCCACACTCTTTGACACATACTATCTTCCGAATTTTTTTTTTCTACAGGAGATAGAACCGTGCCTGAAAACCCTGGGACCTATGGTTCAAACCTGCATGTTGCAATGCCCTCGAGGAGTGTATGAACGCAAATGAATAACCGATTATATTGTGATTTTTTTTTCTTGTTTTACTAGCCAAAACCAAAAGGTCAAATAAAGGTTTTTATGCAACTTTTTTTTACAATAAATATCTATTTATCGATCTATCTACAGTGAAAAGCCTAGTGAAGCCAATGTATAAACGTAACAACAGACAAACGGGATAAGCTCTCAGATTGGTCCAAAAAACACCCTTCGGAAGGTATAACGATTGTTAATTTACAATTTACTCCCTAGTTGTCTCATCCTCACACCCTAAAAATCTCATTAATACCCCCCTCCCTTCTTAGTTCGGACATGTGTGAATACATTTACGCAAAAGTAGTATTAATGCCATCTAATCCAATAAGTTGTTATTTTTCAATATTTTTCATTTGTGTTACATCTTCTTTAGACAGTTCTAATCTTTAGAATAACCGTACATGAGGTATTAGCAGCAATCGTACATTTCCGTTTTTTAAATAGCAATACAACTTATCAAAGTCCCATGATTTAGTCTAATACAATTAAAATAACTATTCCCTTGACGAATTATTACCTTGATAAGCTTACGGACTATCAGTAGCCATGTTTATTTAGCTAGTACTTTGATACCAAGATACAAATGATTTAGTTCAAAAACTGGTAATTTTTTTTTTCTATTGATTTGTCTCCAAACAAATCCGATAGAAGGCTACATTAAGAGACGAATTTCCTTAAGATATGTTAACATAGGCTACTTCTATAGTTTTGCTCTCCCTGTAAAAGGAGGAGTGGAAATTTTTCTGCAGTCCTCCACCTCAGCCCCAAGGCCGTATCCAGCAGGGTAAGGGATTTTGCAACCCCCGAAATGTTTCTCCGACATGCAAAAACATAAAAAAATGCATATCAACAAATTTGTTATGCATTTTTTAAAGATTTTTTTTGCATAAACCCCCCGAAAAAAACGATCAGAAATCCTGGATACGGCCCTGCTCCGCCACAAGAAAACTTGGGTCTTCTCCTACTGCAAAGAAGAATTGAAATAATGCTTTAGGGCATACATTCTGCTCGTTTAATAATTTCTTCTCTGAACAAAACCTTTGAGGGGGGGGGGGCTAAACAAGGCCATTATGCAGGGGGACCTCCTCCCCCAATGAAAAAATCGCAATTTTGTAGTGTGCTAAACATTTTCTTAATTTTTTGCCATCTTTTTTAAATTTACCCTCTCCCCTGAAAAGAAGAAGAAAGAATGCGTACATACCAGAACTAAACCTATCCCAAGGTGACTTAACCTCATCTAGACTCACCGTCTATTACTTCCACTGCATTTACCTCACCATTTTTTTTTCAACATTATCAAGTGAATATCTCATTTTTAAAAGTTTTGAGAGCAAAATCACCCGCAAAAAAAAAAAAATCCCATTTGTATGACGCCTTGAGACGGTTTAGATCATATGCAATTCAAGGATCTTTAGAAATGTTGCCACACCTAGTGATTTATCACTATTTCTAGTGATTTTTATATTGCCTAAGCAACAAAAAAAAACACTAAATCAACACATAAATCACTAGATTATTAAAGAAAATCCCTAAATCAACCCAAAAATCACTAAAGTCGAGTGATTTTTTTTCCTCAGCGGGTGGCAACCCTGGTCTTTAAGACACAGAGAGCGCCCGACCAAACCATACAGATGTTTATCCCTCACATTTGACCAGAACAGGCAAAAGTAACAATATCAAACCGTTCGTAGTACCGAACTGTAAGCAAAAAGCAATTTTTGCTAGTGGTGTGTATGGTGACTTCAAATTGAAAGAAAAGTTAAACACTGCTACTACTTTGAACCATACGCTACCGTTTTTAACTGTACTGCTGCTTTATTGAAATCATTTTTAGTATAAAACTATATCCAGTCGTCAAATTCAGGTGCTTCATTTGCTGATCGTCATTCAAAACATTTTAACTGACAAATTCACTATTTAAACATCAATAATCCTTTCAATTCTCGAGACACTAAAAAATACTTATATCCCATTCCCATCGCCCTTCTGTAAGAGCATTTGTTCTTGAAGTATTGGGGGGGGGGGCCCGAAATGTAAAGGGCATAAAGAACGGGATGAGATGATGGCTCCCTCATATAAAAGATGATTTATGATCGTCTTATTCTTTTACGTAGCCCTTTACTTTTGTCCGAACAAAGTTGTTTGTTTTCAATTTAATTGATCCTAAGAGGCGTTATGCTTCAAACAAAGCAAGATGGAGTTACTTCAAAGATCATTAAATTCTGCCAGCAGTACTTCATTATAGGTTCATTTCTCAAAAGAAAAGAATAATTTGAGAAAGCAATATGGGAAACACATAATTGAAAACATTTCACGAAAAGCCTAGTTGCGAGGGGTAACTAGACAAACAAATGTAATCTCCAGAGACTTGCTTAACAATGGAAAAGACGAGGGTGGATGACAGGCAATTATTCCTACATAACTGTTGAGAAACATGAAATCAAATTTAACGGCTCCACAAATAAAATAATCCGTACATTAAAACTAAACATAGAGAAATACAGTATACATAAAATGCGACGAAGTTATCTGTCAGATATACGGGATAGTGTTGATGACAGAACGGTCAGATTGGAACCAGTCCCTGAGGCTGCTTCCCCTGCGTGTGCTCTAGGATATATCTACCATGTTTCCCAGACGTCACCAGACAAACTAGGGCCAACTAGACAAACAAATACAAGTCTCTCAAGAGACTTGCATAATAATGACAGCCACTAATCCCTATATAATTGTAGGAAAGCACGACATCAGTTTTGATGATCACGAAAATAAGTAAGAAGGAGTATGGCTGTCTTCTGCCATAACTTAGCATCTGCGTCTTCAAATTCTTGAGAAGATCACAAATAATATTTTTTTCATTTTTGGAATGGGTAAAAAAGATGAAGATACAGAATTTCGTTAATAGGTCTTCCGAAGTCCATCTTCTTCCCGTCCTTCTCCCTAGGCTTTCTGCTGATTTAGATTCAGGGTTTTATAATTCCGACATGTTCACACTAGATTTTTCTGGGTGTTTAGTATGTGAGTGTTAAATAAAATATTCTCCCCGTAAGATCCACCTTGTCTTTCCATACAAAATTGCGTGAGCAACGATTTTTGTTTTCATTTATATTAGAATTAGCGGCAAATTTGTGTACATTTTGATTAACTTAACTGGTCTATGAGTTTCTTTCATATTATAGACTACAAATTCGTTTTCAACATTCAAAATCCTTGAGGAATGCCTAAAAATTGACGGGAGGATAAATACACAATCATCTGGACGAAGTTGCAACCCATTCACAGGGATGTGTTGGTAGCTAACTGAGTTTTTCATCTCTAATCGGATCTAGGTCATTATTGCTTAAATTCATTCTTCCTTAAAATTTTGAAATTGAATTCTCCAAAGTGATCTAGTATGATCTAGAAGAAAACGGTAGAACATCGTTTGTTTTTTTCTACTTCTCTGATATACATAGGTCGTAGATTGGAATTGAATTTAAATTTGAATTTTTATAATTATGATTTTACTTTTGTTTCAAATATCACGTGGTGATACAAAATACTTATAAACTACAATTGAAATTTCTAATGAGAATTAAGTTCTTTTATCAATGATAATTATTTTAATGTATCAGTGTTTACAGTTAGTTTATTAGCAGTATTTGCCGAGAACGGCCTTTGGATATAGAGCTGAAGTATTCATTTAAGGTTTAAAACAAATTTATTAAAGATAACAAATTGAACAAAAGATGAACATACCATTTTTTTTCTTGTGGAGACGGTGTCTTCGTCTTACTTTTTCCTCTTCGCTTTACGTTACGTTGTCTTCGTTTACAAGTTCTTTCGTGGTCTTCGTCGTTGTTTTCGTTATTTTTAGAAGTTTTTTTTTCTTTTTGCACATTTTCACAGCTTGTATTCGTAGTTGGTTTATTCAACGAAAAATTCTCTACTGAGTTTAATTACTTAATAAATTCACTCAGTCAAACGGATCTAAGACAAATGCCAGAAACATTTTCGAAAATATAGATTTAAAATTGATCTGTAGTGAGATTGCAGGTAGTTACATGCTCCAAAACTTGGAATTAAAAACATTCCTGGGATAAACCTAACATTCATTGGATTCAATGAAAAGCAAGTTAATCGAAAACCAAATCTAAGGGTTTATACAACCAGAATACAAAATAGACATTCGAGCTTAACCCCATTAGTGGTGTTTATCAATAGTGTACAAAATAAATATACACATTGCGTGATAGTTGCCATAAAATGATACAACAATAGAGATGCTATAAATAATAAATACTAAGGAAAACTTGTATATGATGATAAAGTGTATCATGTAGACTACACAAAAAAAAACACGAGTAGCATAGACGTACATCAGTAATCCCTACTAAGACCTATTCAGGGGAGGGGCTAGGGGTTAACCCCCCCCCCCCAAAAAAAAAAAAAATAAATGTTTGTCCGACTCGTAAAACGTAATAAAAACATTTTTGATACGCTTTAAAGTTTCTTTTAACCCCCGTCTCCCTCCGAAGAGAAATCCTGGATACGGCCCTGATCCCTACTCTTCCAATTCCTGTCACAATGAAAACACAAATGAAACATTAGATTTACTTAATAAGCTAGTATTCTCTTTAATAAACATAATTTCCAGATTCCTCCCTATTCTGCAGATAAAATGTGACGATTTACTATTTAATATATCTGGAAGTATCAACTCAATTTCTCCGAACATCCCTTCCCTAATCCTAGATAACCCCCGGCGCCGACTCAAGCAATGCACTAAATTATCCTCGTCATATTTGCAAAGTAAGCAAGTACATTGGAAGATCTAGGTGGCCGGGGACCCCCCCCCCTCCCCCCAATATTTTTCTGGTGCCCTCGCTCCGTGTTTATTTCTGTTTTTCACTCTTTTTTAAATAAACTTATCAATTCGGTTCCCCCTAATATTTTGCTCTAGACCCGCCTTTGGGCAAGTATACCTGTCTTTTTTGCAACTTCTTTCGGTACTTACGCATTATATCTCACCCGCCGCAATAGACTGTACAAGGAAACACAACAGGAAACCAGACAAACGGGTATTCGCTAGATAGATGGGTCGCAAAGCGTGATTTCTCATTATGTTTACAATATTTAAACTGTTGTTTTTGGGGGGTTTAGAGAGGAAATGGGAACCTAGGTTAGGTTACGTATTTAATATATGCTATGCTTTACCCCCCACCCCCTAATGTGCAAATATATAGCCCAAATTTGTTTCTAAACTATTATATTTTCATCCTATTTTATTTCATTAGCATCAGCCAAACTTGACTTCTTTCGTGTATAGCGGTGGGTGAGATATAATGCACAAGTACCCTTCTTTCTTTTGAGGGCCTTATTTTGAATTGTACATTGTACTTCGACGAAAAAAGCATTGATCATGGTTTCTCTGACCCGCAAAATACGCGGTTGTCCAGATGTTACACTAGATAAAGCATTTTCCCACAGGATCAAACCTATCTACAGAGAGCATGTGAAACAATGTTGCCGAACTTTTTTCCAAACAATAAACAAACAATTTCAAAAAAAAAACAAAAAACTAAAGTGAACAAACATATTCACATATCCTTCAAGTTTGAGTGCTGCCAATTGAGGACATGGGAATTGTTTACCTTGTGCGTAAAAGTACTTCTAACTGTCAAAAAAGACAGTGATATCATCTTAGCCTGAATTTGCCGTATGAGTAGCCAACCTTCTGCCAAGTTCAGAAAATTATGTGGCAAAGCGGCGAAGAGGGACTTTTCGCTATCTCAGAAGCAAATTATGTTAGCTGAGTGGAATTTTCTGCAGTGTATCTAGAGTCAAAATTACAGCCCAGGAAAGCATTCTTTATCCCTTCCCTACTTGTAAGAGTAAGAAGATTCTGTGATTCTAACCCAAATTAGGTTTTTTTTCAAAACTGGGACCTTTTTCATGGAGCTTTTCAGTCCTTAGAAATAGAGAAATAGTGGGAGATATGAGATTGAGAAGATTTACATCTGCCCTAATTTGTGATGTGAACCCTTTCCTGGAAGCCTCATCTACTCGGCGCAGCAACTTCTTGAGTAAGCAGAAAATCCTTCTCCGCTTTTTACCAATTACGATTTACCAATTTACCATTTACCAATGCCCAGAATTGAAGCTTTAAAAAAATAACGTTTCTGTTAAGTATTTTCATGCAATAACTACAATACTAGTCTTGGGCTTAGTTTTCCATAAAGTTGCCATAAACAATGATTTTTTTGTACGTTGTAACGAAATGAGTAGCACCATCATTATCAGCATAACCATCATTTTCTTCAATACGAGGTTGGTCTAGCCCATTTAGACAAGTTCATTTTAAGATAGACTTAGTCAGACTGACTTTTTGATCATAGGCCAGCACTTTTTCTTTTCATTTTTTGGGTATGAATCCGTTTTGAAGGAATGTCAAAGAGACTGTGACGAAGTAAAGAATCAATTAAGTGCTTTGACGATAATGACCAAGAAAAAAACCTAAAAAGGACATAGTGAGATCGGCTTATGAAAGATTCATTAAATATAAAGTTCACAAAAATCAGACTTGCGAGTTCAAACAATTTTTTTTCAGAGGAGATCATGAGAGACTATTTAGGTCAATGAAGTGTTTGAGCTAAAACAATATGAAAATACATAGTCCCTCATTTAAAGGTGCTATGCACCCCCTCCCCACGAAAAATTTCCTCCCCACTAAAAATTTCCCCCTGACAATTCTCCCGTAACATTCTCATCCAAAGAAAAAGAACAGAAAAAACAAAAAAATTTGTATAGGAATCCAGGGAAATTCTTCCCAACTGAAAATTCTCCTGTGGAAATCCCCCCCCCCCAGCAGGAAAATCCCCCGGCGAAAAATGTCCGTATGTCTCCCAATAATACATACTATATGTAAACAATGGACAAATTGCAAAACTTACAGCCCCAAGGGCTGTGGGGAATCATGTGATCCCCAGAGGCATATTTAATGGAATTGACCTTTTTAATTAATTAGATTAAATAGACTAAAAAAATAAAATAAAAACATAAATAAAAATAACTTCTAGGAAGCCAAAGAATTTTTAACATTTTTTTTAAACAAACCGAATGAGTGGCACCCTTGAGCTGATTCAGGCAACTTATTCTAAACAATATGACACGCCATTAGGGGATTAAAATCTGACCTTATGCAAGGAGTAAATGAAACTTGAAGTTGATTTGTCATATTACGAAGATTATAATTATTTTGATCAGAGATACAAGATAGCGGAACACTTAGGGGCCGGGGGAGGTCACCATGAAGCTGAGCAAAAGTAAAACATGCACATGACAGAATGTATAGTGACTCAAGATCAAGTAATGGTATAACTAATGAACGATTAGTTTCCTGAATGAGGTTTCTATCTTTATTGTAAACCTTAGAAAGTGGTTTTAATAGTGAAGGAAAAGTTGACATCCACACAATTGGACAGTAAGAAACGTCAGATTGGATCAAGCAGTGAAAAAGGATTTTCAAAATTGATCCAGGAAAAGTATGTCTAAGTTTCCATAAAATACCGAGACTCCTGCATATCTTCATTTTAATAAAATCAACGTGACGTTTGAAGGAGAGGTTTTCATCAACAAGAATGCCCAAAAACCGAACATATCGTTCTTTAGATCTATGAATTATTCCATTTGGCTGGTGAATTTCTGATAACTGGGGATAAGCCCCAGAAACACGCGAAAAATTTTGGGTAAGATAATTAGCATCAAGCCACAAAATCACCCTCTCAAAAACAATTTTCCAAATTCAATCGAAGCTCGGATTCGCAGTTTCCCAAAGTACCAAGTGTGCTGTCATCAGCAAAACAAACAAGGACATCAGAAGAAGGGGAACTATAATTGCCACTATGGGCAAGGGAAAGCTTAGGATGACAAAGTCTACAGAAATTAATAAGTTTCTGTTTTTTTACAACATAATAAAGATCATTTACATAAATCAAAAATAGTACAAACCCTAAAACTGATCCCTGGGGGACACCAAAATTCACTTGCGAGGGTGACCAGAAAAGTGGATCAACAGAAATTAATGGATCCTTCAAATAAGACTGGAACCAAAAGATGCATTTCCCCTTATGACAAAATGAGACATCTTTGATAGAAGAATTTCATGGGTTAAGGAATCGAAAGCCTTATGAATATCCAGGAATATAGCAGCCGGAATCAATCCCGAATCTAACGCAGAATGAATAAAATTCAGAAGGGTCATACGGGCATGTTCAGTGGAGTGCTTCATTCGGAAACCAAATTGAAAATCACGAAGAAAATTTTTAGATTTTAAGAAGGTAAGGAGACGAGAAAGCATAGCCTTTTCAAATATTTTACTAAATACTGATAAAATTGAAATTGGTCGATAATTTGCCGGATCATTTCTTGGTCCACCTTTATACAAAACAATAATCCGAGTACGCTTGAGAGCATCCGGAAAAACACCACATTCAAATGAAAGATTAACAAGTTTTGTTAGAGGCAAAACTATTGAAGGAAGAATAGATTTAACTACCTTAGTAGGGATAGAATCTGGCCCAGATGAGGACGAGTTTTTCAAGCCATTAACAATTTTAGTAATTTCACTTACTGTTACTGGCTCTAGAAACATAGACTTAACACAAGATGGCCCGAGGTAAGATCTAAAGTCCGGCTTAGGCCGAGACAAAGTAACTCTAGAAGTAATATTCTTACCAATATTAACGAAGAATGAGGTGAATGCCTCTTGGACATTAAGCTCACCCTCCACAGCTCCATCACCAATGACCAGATTCATAGGTAAAGAGCTAGATTGAGAACCGCGTTTAAGTACAGAATTTATTACCTTCCAAGTTGTATGAATATCATTGCCACAAGCAGCAAAATTATTTGGATAATACAGAGATTTGGCTTTCCTACACAAGGAATTATATATATTCCGGTAGATCTTGAATTGACAAAGACGAATAGCGCCTGCTGAAAGTGTAGCACATTTATAAGCTATCCAGAGATTGTTCTTCCTTCTCCAGCTTTTGAGAAGTCCGGATGTCATCCATGGGTTTAGAGGAACAATCCTATTAGACCTATGATTAGAAGGTGGTACTTTACAAATGCTAAGAATAGCCTCTTTTATGGTTCCATAAAAGGACTCAAATAAACAAGAAAAATCCTTATCATTATCAAGCAAGCTCCACGAATTTTCCGCTAATTCGGACCCAAGAAGAGATAACTCTTTCTCACCAAACCAAACAGAATAGGAATCAAACACCTGAGCCCGGTTACTTTTCCCCTGTTTAAAGCTGAATGGAGAATATATTGGAAAATGATCGGAGATATCACTAACTAAAATTGAGTTTTCCTTCAAACTAAGCGTAGAGAAGATATTGTCAATCAAAGAAGCTGTAACATTAGTTACTCGTGTGGGGATGGATGTAGATGGTAGAGTTCCTGCGGCAAGCATGGTTGAAAGAAAATCAAATGAAGCCGAAGAGTTTGAATCCATCAAATTTATACTAAAGTCACCCATCATGATTAACTGACACGGACGTTTCAGTATTATGTCAAGTATTTCCTCAAGATTCCGAAGAAACAACGGAATAGCACCACAAGGAGAACGATAAATATTGCCTATGATTAGATCAAGACCATTAGATCTAGTTTCTATAAATTGTGACTCGAAAATACCTTCAAAATTCCTTGATAAGTCATCACGCAAGCAATAATGCAAATTGCAAGATATATACATGGCAAGACCTCCTTTAGCGATCTTGCAGCGGTTTATACGTTCCATTTTATAACCATGGATATCCAATAGCATTTCATTGCCAGAATCCAAAAATGTCTCACACAAACCGACAACATCAGGCTGTCCATCCGAAACAATCTGTCTCAAATTATCTATTGACGAGGAGAGACCCTAAATATTAAGCTGAAGTGCTGTCAGAGAATCATTTCATTTGGTAACCTCCCCCCCTCCAAATCCGAAACATATTTACTATTACAAATAGGATTTATATTAATCGGATTTTGATTAGCCTGACCCACAGAACTATTTACTATACTAATCATAGGCAGCGCGCTAGCGCTGCCTAAGTAAAGAACGATGTGGCCACAATGTGTTTTTTTTCTTCTTCTTCTTCGACAGGCACTTCGTATCGAAGGAGTTGTCATAGAAACTTCGACAAGGGCTAATTCGATTGGAAATTGGAGTGCCTAGTGCCCTTTATAATAGTCGAAAGTGATTGGAGGGCAATTAGCCCCCCCCCCACGCCCATCATTCCCCCAAACACATCCAATCAAAATTTTGAGATAGCCATTTTGTTCAACGTAGTTTTAAGTTCTGGAAATTAGGTCTTTGAGGATGACAACCCCCTCACATCCCTCAGGACAAGGGTTGTAAGTTATGCCCTGCGGGCATATAAAGTTTTTATAGAAGGCGTTGTCGTAGAAACTTCAAAAAAGGATCATTCGATTGGAAATTCAAAGGGCTAGTCCCCATTTTAATAGTTGAAAGTGATTGGACGGTAACTAACCCCCCTCTCACGCCCACTTTTTCCCCAAACAAATCCAATCAAAATTTTGAGATAGCCATTTTGTTCAACGTAGTTTTAAGTTCGGGAAATTAGGTCTTTGAGGATGACAACCCCCTCACATCCCTCAGGACAAGGATTGTAAGTTATGCCCTGCGGGCATATAAAGTTTTTATAGAAGGCGTTGTCGTAGAAACTTCAAAAAAGGCTCATTCGATTGGAAATTCAAAGGGCTAGTCCCCATTTTAATAGTTGAAAGTGATTGGACGGTAACTAACCCCCCTCTCACGCCCACTTTTTCCCCAAACAAATCCAATCAAAATTTTGAGATAGCCATTTTGTTCAACGTAGTTTTAAGTTCGGGAAATTAGGTCTTTGAGGATGACAACCCCCTCACAGCCCTCAGGACAAGGGTTGTAAGTTATGCCCTGCGGGCATATAAAGTTTTTATAGAAAGCGTTGTCGTAGAAACTTCAAAAAGGGCTCATTCGATTAGAGATTCAAAGGTTTAGTGCCCTTTTTAATAGTCGAAAGTGATTTGAGGGCAACTAGCCCCCCCCCTCTCTCGCCCACCTTTTCCCCAAACACATCAAATAAAAAAATTTTGACAGCCATTTTGTTCAGTGTTGTCGATTTCCAGATAGAAATTATGTTTTTGGGGAGGGCACTCCCCCACAGCCCTCAGGGCAAGGGTTGTAAGTTATGCCCTGGGGGCATCTAAGGTTTTTACTGAACGCGTCGTCGCAGAAACTTCAAAACGGGCTCATTCGATTGGAAATTGAAATGGCTAGTGCCCTTTTTAATAGTCGAAAGTGATTGGAAGGCAACTAACACCCCTTCCACGCCCACCATTTCCCCAAACATATCCAATAAAAATTTTTTTCATAGCCATTTTGTTCCACGAAGTTTAAAGTTCAGGAAATTATAACTTTGAGCAGGACACCCCCCCCCCCAAAGTCTTCAGGGAAAGGGTTATAAGTTATACCCTGGGGGCATATAAGGTTAGTATTGAAATGTTTGTCGTAGAAACTTGAAAAAGGGCTTAGTTCTTGATCTGTAATGAAACCGGTGTACACTCGAAGATACTTAGCTTAGCCTTAGTGAGATAAACTACTATACAGGTATATCTTAATTAAATATTTAATATATAGAGTTGCTTAGGTTAGGTATTTAATAAAATGCTTTCCATAATTCTTTGTTGTATTTTCCATAATTTTGTAACTGAAGTACCGTATTATATTTTCATCATATTTTGATATATTTCGTTAGGATTAGTCTAACTTCACTTCTTTGGTGTGGTCGCTATAGCACGTACAGATTTAAATGACTATAATTTTTGTTTCCTCATCTAAATAATGCTAAGCTTATGGTGACATATAGAAATTCTGGGAAGTCTAGAGCTCTTGAGCCCTAAAACTATCTGTTCGCTATACCACTGCACTATCAAAACTCAATATTGATTACCTGTCTGCCCGCCTGTCTTCTAACATGGTGCTTTTCAAATTTCGAATGTTCGCCAATAGATTCCACCTCAAAATGGCTCCGCTGGTACCTATGCTTTCTATGGCTTCTTCGAGCTGAAACAAATAAAAGACTTCAGCGATGCGACAATATTTTGTTTAAATACTTGATAGTCAATTAGATGGTTTTGACAGGGCTGTTAGAAGGGGAATGTTGAAGTTATTTTTAGAGTTTAAGACCTTGAATTAGATATTTCACAGCAGGGTTTATTAACAAATTGCTGAGACTGTTGTTAGAAGACCAATTAAAATTTTTGGTAAGCATTTGAAACTATAAAAGTGATGTCAGTAAAAAAATATGCACAGGGATAACGAAACCTCAAAGCAAGTTACAGAGTTCCGAACAAAAGTTTGAGGACTTAACGTGATTGTTTTACGGTCTGATTTTCAACAAATGATTTTTTTTATTAAGTTTATCAATGATATTTTTTATAATTTTTTTTAATTTATGCTCACAGACAGGCACGTATTCAGACACCCATCCTGCCACGTCCTTCCTCCCGACATACCCTGATTTTGACGCTTTCTCCCAAACCGTGGATATAAATTACCCGTGTGTTTGCTGCTTCAGCGAGAATTCCTCCACCCCTAAAAAAAAATAACTATTTTCCACTAAAATAAATTCTTGTATGTCTGCTGGTAGATTTTGCAATCATTTTTTTTTTCAAAATAGTCACTTTCAATCTTTAGTTTATCATCTTAAAAAAGTATTTCCTGGCTAAGCATGGAGACGCTTACGGCTAGAGAATCAGTAAGTTATTCAGCCATTACATCCTGTTCAATGTGGTTGACCTACCTCCCACGGCGCCTCCGGGCTTTTAAATCTATATTACTTCCCGCCAAAGCGAGCGTTATGACCCAACATCTACTAAGGGGTTACACGGTGATTGGTGTACACCGGACCGAAGACACAGCAAGACGCTGGGTCTATTACAGCCTCGACCTGGACAAATAGGCCGGGTTTTTACTGTGGAAGACGGTGGCATAATTTAGAAAAATGGCCAGATTAAATGGAAACTGTCGGAACAATCTCGAGATTTTGGAAGGGGAGCAGCCCTTCTCTGTGTCTGTCTCAACCCCTTTTACATTTACATTTTTTTTCCAATTAATACAATTTTAAATCTTTATCTTATTAAAAAAAATACGACAGTGGCAAATGACTGGGTTAAGTTCTTGAGTGAGCGGGCTTGAAGGATTTTCTCTGGCGATGAATGGGGGAGGGAGTCAGCAGCCCTATAGGGAAATTCTTGTCTATTGCTCCTTTTTCAAAGAAAACTAAAACAGTTTTACTATTAAATTTAACATCAAAGATTTTTAAAATTAGGTTAATGCCAACATAATCCAGAAAACCAATTTTCCATATATATATATTGTCAAAAGAAACGTGTGTTCTATACAAAGATGCAATGTTTGTCAGAAATTACATCATTGGCTTTTTTACTTACAAAAAACTGTATATATAAAAATTAGCTTTCAAATAAGCCCTAATCATTACTCTAACTCGCATGTTGTTACAGTGACCCCCCTATTGGCGAGGAAAAAGAAGAAGACATAAGTGCTTCCAATGCAAAAAGGTGATTTTCTTTGTTGCTCAATATTGAGCATTATGATTCTCCTATACGGTTTTCGGCTCTGGTGATTCCGATGGTGCAATTTTTGTTCCGATCCGACGCCATTTTTGACCGGTTTTCAGGCTAGATTTCGAAATTCCCATAAGTTTGTTTTCGCAATACACTTTTACCAATAAGATTTGCAGAAATAATCAGCTTCAAATTACGCTTCTCCCTCATTGGACAGTTTTTTTTTTCAAAGCGCGTATTTAAATTTTCGGTTACTACGGACTGGAGTTCGTTTTTTACTAGGTTCCCTCTGACGCTGTAACCATGATACCAATTTCTGTATATTTGGATAGCAAAATATCTATTGTGAAGAAAGAGGGGTACTGGTGCGTTATACGGACACTTTTATACATTGTACAAGGAAACCAGTCACGAAAAACCCGTCAAACAAGCTATTCTCAAGAGACCGCTATACATAAATGACTGCAAAGCCGTGGTTTCTCAATGAGTCACAATATTTAAACGATTATTTTTTGGGGTCTAAAGGGGGGAAAAGGTACCTAGGTTAGGTTAGGTTACGTATTTAATATATGCTAAGCCTTACCCCCCCCCCCTAATGTGCAAATATATAGCCCAAATTTGTTTATAAACTATTATATATTCATCATATTTTATCTTATTTCATTAGCATTAACCAAACTTGACTTTTTAGAAGTGTCCGTATAATGCACCAGTAACCAAAGGGGTTAGCTTCGTCCCGTTCCCGTAAATACATGTGTACGCGCCTGGCTTTAAGTCTGATATTTGTTCTAGTCCTGAATCTAGTGAACACGAAGCAAGCAAGTACGCACCCCTTTGATTTTACCAAACCTCAACTTTTTGGGCTGTTAGCTTAAAGAAATCGAACCCCTAGCAGTAAAACAAACCGCTAATCTGTTGAATCCAACACCCAAAAACAACAATTATTAACACAAAAGATTGATCGAACAACAAAGCTTCTTCAATGAGACATAATTAAGAAGAATCTGATGAGGTCAACAACTGTTAACTAATGATCAATTGAAGCGACGAGAAGCTAATATTAAACAGGTTTTGTCTTTATATGGCTGATGGCTTGTCTCTACCGGATTCGACGAGGAAACCTTGTCAGAAAAACACACTACACAGTCTTTTATCACCCGAATAATAAGTAAACGAATATTTGCGATATATATACATATACACACACACACACATACATATATATATATATATATATATATATATATATATATATATATATATATATATATATATATATATATATATATATATATATATATATTATATATATATATATATATATATATATATATATATATATATATATATATATATATATATATATATATATATATATATATATATATATATATAAAATCCAAAAACACAAGTTTTTTAACAAAAGTAAAGATTAAAGTATGTCCATTTTTGTAGTTTTTTATAAGTTGAATTTAAGCTTTCGGTGAGGGGAGGGGGGGGTCTGAAGCCCGGTGAACCGTTCACTCTGGATGCGCCTTGAGTTTCTATTTGACAAAATATTCATTTTTTTTTCTTTCGCCTTGAAATCGCTTAAAATATATATTGCTTTCAGTAAAGCGCATATATATATATATATATATATATATATATATATATATATATATATATATATATATATATATATATATATATATATATATATATATATATATATATATATATATATATATATATATAATTTACAGCAAAAGTATTCAAGCTAGAACCACGGATTTTTTTAGCATAATTTTGGGACCGTGAGAATAAATATAAGCTATCAAAATTGTAATAATAATAATAAAAAAAATGGAAACGTGATGTCATGATAACAAGCGAAGTTTTTTTTACGTAATTCTCGCTGGTTATAACCTTGGCAACTTGAACCTCGTCTTCTCGAGTTCTTCGGTAATTTAAAGTCTTTCCAAGCTGATGAGGTCCTATTATATATCCTCAGAGCGCTGGTTTATTCAAAACAAAAATAAAATTGGCCCAATTTTATAATATCCAAAAATACAATATGCAACAAAACCCAGAGAAAATAAATTCCTAATTTAGTCAAAGATTAACCAGGTCCAAGGGAAGAAGGGGGGGGGTACATACCCAAATTCCAGCTATTTAGCTTCAACAGTAGTTTAGTTTTTTGTCGAAAACAAAACAGTCCCAAAGGGCTTCAGTAAACCAGAATAAAGATTATTATTTATACATAATAATCCTTTGAAGGCATTTATAAAACCAGGATCAAATTCCATGGCCGACTTTATCGTCTAATGCCTAATCCATGCATGACATGTATTGATGAAGGTATTAATGCATTTCATCCCTAGTAAGCGCCTTATACCCCCCAGAAAGAACTCGTGTCACTGACTAATTGGCAACAGGGACTCCCTGGGGAATGTTTCTGTTATGGCTCTAAACAACAATGTATCATCACTGAAGCCACTGTAACGGTGATCCTTTCAGTCCATCTGAATTCGTTTTTCTTTAAAATCAAAAATATAAATGACTTTTTAATAAAAACAAAGTTTTGTAATGCAGAAAGTAAGGATTTTTTTCAGTGGCGGATCCAGGGGGCGCCCCCCCCCCTAGCTTAGTGTAATTTACTTAATTAACTCAAGTTTGCGTTAATTTAACTTGCTCCTAACGCAAGTTTATAGGATCAACCTATTTTGCACCCCCATAAAGAAAATTTTCAGATCAACCTATTTTGCCCCCCCCCCTAAAAAGCATAGCATATATTAAATACATAGCCTAACCTAACCTAGGTACCTTTTTTTCCCCTAAACCCCAAAAAATAAAAGTTAAAACATTATAAACGCAATGACAAACCACGGTTTGCAATCCAATTCTCTATTGAAAGAAACCCGTTTGACTAGTTTCTTAAGCATCTTCCCTATATAATATATCGCGTGGGTTCCAGCTAATACACCAGTGCCAATATTCGCTAACACCTCACAGCCTAATGCTCACATTTAAAGAGGTTTGACAAGCTTTTTTTTGCAAAATAAAACAATACAATTTTTTTTGCAAAATAATTCCTGCAATGCAAAGGGAAATTTAAGGCCCATTTCCAATGAGATTTGACTAATACGGTACCAAAATTTAGCTATTAATAATTTGAGTCAATCAGATTTTTCATAAATTTTTCTGATTGGTTGAAAAATTTAATGAAAAATCCAGATCTCCAGAAAAAAATCCTAGCTCTAGAATTATTTTGCTAACTACAGGACCAGATAAAGAAGATACAGCTTTACTAGGGGAATTATTGTTTAGAAAGAAATTAGTCTTGCACCACTAACAGAGAGACTTAGAAGCTCACAACCAGAAGTTGGCAGATTAAGGTTTGCGAGTAGAAAAACTCGGACTGACAAGTAGGACATAGTCTGTACAGCAAATAAAATTAAGATTGAATTTAACACATCCATGTGGCTGTTCAAAAAAAAAATTATGGTCAATTTATATTGTAATTCTTCAAGAACTTGGTTGACTTTGCTTATTACTAATAAGAATTCAGAAAAAGCCCGAGTTTTTCGAATTTTCGTTTGATAGGCTTACTTCTGAACGATAGGCCAAATTAGAAACGTGAAAATTATCTGAGCCAGGAAACAAACAGGTTGTAGAGTAAATATATTTTTATTTTTGACAGCCATGTGGCTTCAGCAGTAGGCTGTTAGATAATTAGAAGCTTTGAAGTGACTTATGGCTATTAATTTTTGCAAATTTTCATTTTCATCAAGTGCAATGAGCCACCTGAGCGTCTAGCTCGGGTGGCTCATTGCTTTACCTTTCAATCTAGCTCATTGCTCCACCTGATAGTATTTTTTGGACATGGGTTTCTGTTAAACTTTTCCAGATATAGTTTTTGTAATTGTTGTGCCGAAAAGTAGGATCTCCTTTTGGTTCGTTTCTTTCAAACAGTTCGTGTTAATGAACTGTAAGTAAGGAGTGACTCGGCTCAATAGTAGCCGAAACTCTAAAAACGCAGTTTCAATATCAATAGATACATAAAAGAATCAGCTTATTATGCTATTTCCAAATATATATAATTCATCAAGTTTAGTGTTAAGCATCAAAAGTTACGAACCTGAGAAAATTTGTGAGATTTTGGAAATAGGGGGAAACAACCCCTAAAATTAAAGGAATCTTAATGAAAATCACACCATCAGACTCAGCGTAACACAGAACCCTGCTGTAGAAGTTTCAAGCTCCTATGTGCAAAAATTAAATATAAAAAACAAGTTTTTTTAACTGAAAGTAAGGAACGACGTTAAAACTTAAAACGAACAGAAATTATTCCGTATATGAAAGGGGCTGTCCCCTCCTCAACGCCTCGCTCTTCACGCTAAAGTTTTTTATTGTTTAAAAAAAATGTTTACGTATATTAGGGGGTTCGCCCCATAGTCAATACCTTGCTCTTTAAGCTAAAGTTCGAATTATGTTCCAATTCTTTAAAAATGACCCCTTAATCACAAAGGCCGTTAATTAGAATAAAAAGCTCTTATGAAAGTATTAAAAAATCTTTGGCTTAAAGAGCGAGGCATTGACTAGGGGGTGAACCAAATCATACACGTAATATTTTCTGTTCGTTTTAAGCTTTGATGTTACTCCTTACTTTCAGTTGAAAAACTTGTTTGTGTTTTTATTTAATTTCTGATCTTTATCTTTAATAATGCTGGCAAATCCGACGCCCCCTTCATAGCAATGTCCCTTCCCCCATGAAATTTCCTTCATATAAAGATCCTCCCATAAAACCCCCGAGCCCCCCCCTCCACCTACCAGAAAAAATCCCCCCTGAAAACGTCTGTATACTTCCCAATAACCAATACTATATGTTAACATTGGGTAAAGTTCATAACTTTCAGCCCTCCCCCGGGGGACTTCGGAGGATTAAGTCATCCTAAAAGGCATAGTGTTCATATTTTCGACCATGCTGAACAAAATGGCTATCTCAAAATTTGGATTGGGTGACTCTGGGAAAAGAATGAGCGTGGGAGGGGGCCTAGTTGTCCTCCATTTTTTGGTCACTTAAAAAGGGCACTAGAACTTTTAATTTCTGTTCCACTGAGCCCTCCCACGATATTCTAGGACCACTGAGTCGATACGATCACCCCTGGGGGAAAAAAATAAAAAAATAAACACGCATCCGTGATCTTTCTTCTGGCAAAAAATGCAAAATTCCACATTTTTGTAGATAGGTGCTTGAAACCTCTACAGTAGGATTCTCTGATACGCTGAATATGATGGTGTGATTTTCATTAAGGTTCTATAACTTTTAGGGGGTCTTTCCCCCTTTTTTCTAAAATCTGCCAAATTTTCTCAAGCACGTAACTTTTGATGGGTAAGACTAAACTTGATGAAACTTATATATTTGAAATCAGCATTAAAATCTGATTCAAGATTTATTGGTACAAGAGCGGATCCAGGATTTTGTTCGGGGGTTACCCGATTTTTTCCCGTGGACTTTGTCTAACATCCTGCGTAAGCTGATCAGAACCGTTTTTTTGACTAATTTTCGACTCGGTCAAAATTTCGGAGGGGGCGGGGTCAAACCGGGTACCCCCCCCCCTGGATACGGCCTTGTATTGGTATCAAAATTCCGTTTTTAGAGTTTCGGTTACCATTGAGCCAGGTCGCTCCTTACTTACAGTTACCACGAACTGATATAAAATTTTGCTATTTTTGCCACAAGACAGATCACGGGTGCGTGTTTATTTGGTTTTTTTTTTCCAGGGGTGATTGTATCGAAATAATGGTCCTAGAAGATCGAGAGAGGGTGCGTTAGAACGGAAATTAAAAATTCTAGTGCCCTTTTTGAGTGACCAAAATATTGGAGGGCAACTGGGCGCCCTCCTACTCCCAATTTCCCCAAAAATTATCTGATCAAATTTTCAGATAGCCATTTTGTTAAGTATAGTTGAAAGATCCAATAAATACGTATTTAGGTGTAAAATGCCCCCCCCCCCACAGTCCGTAGGGAGAGACCTGTAAGCTATGAAATTCACCCATTGTTTACGTCTAGTATTTGTTATTGGGAAGAATACAGATTTTTTTTTTGGGGGGGGGAGGGGGGTGTGCTTTGGGGGATTTCTATAGGAAGGGAAATGTCTGGTGGGGGTGAATATTCCAGGGGAAATATTACACTGCGGGGATTTGACAGAATTATTTGCCAAAATTTTTGTGGAAATGTTCTGGGGGAATTATCCAGGGGCTTTTTTATTCCACACATGAAAGGTTGCCCCCTCCTCAGCACCTTGCTCTTTACGCTAATATTTGTCCCAATTTCTTAAGAGCGTCTACTGAAACACGGGGGCCGTTTAATTAGAATAGGAAGCTTTTTTAAAAGTGCTAACAGCTATAAGAAAAGTGATAAAAGTGAGTGTGGTAATTATCGAGGCATTAGTCTGGTCTCTGTAGGTAGCAAATTACTTAGTGATATGATACTTTTTAAACTGAGAGATGCCGTAGACAAAGTTTTAATAGAAGAACAGTGCAGTTTTAGAAAAGGTAGAGGATGTGTCAACCAAATTTTCACTCTTATAATAATTGAGAAGTGCCTGAGTTGTCAAACACCTTTGATCCTCAGTTTTATAGATTATGAGCAAGCGTTTGATTCTGTTGATAGAAGAGCTTCAGTAAATGCTTTATCCTTGTATGGTATACCAGACAAATACATTAAAGTGATTAGTGCTATGTACGAGAATAAAACTGCTGCGGTTGAGGTAGGAAATGAGGTTAGCAGCTGGTTTTGTATTAAATCAGGAGTTCAGCAGGGTTGTGTTCTATTCCCCTTTATATGGATTATTTTGATGGACATTGTCTTAAAGAGCACAGGAAAGGCAATGGGAGACCACGGAATCAAATGGGGAGGAACAAGTCTCCTGGACTTAGATTATGCTGATGAGTTAAGCATCCTAGATGAAAGTGTGAGCAAAATGAATGAACTTTTTAGAGGTTTTGCGAGTTCAGAGTGCTAGCATAGGTTTGAAAATTAATGTTAAGAAGACTAAGTCACCAAGGCTAGGAAAAATTGAAAATGAAAAGGTGACGTTGGGTAACGAAACGATTGATCAGGTGGGCAGCTTCACTTACCTTGGTAGTATTATTAGTAAAGATGGTGGGAGCAGTGAAGATGTTAAAAGTAGAATAGTCAAGGCTCAGGGTGTTTTTTCACAGTTAAAAAAAAGTTTGGAAGAATAGGAAGATAAGTCTGCAAACCAAGATTAGAATATTAGAAGCTACAGTGATGACAGTGGTCAAATATGGCTCTGAAGCATAGGCGCTCCGAAAAGTGGATGAAGATTTGCTAGATGTTCTCCAGAGAAATTGCTTACGGATTGTTCTGGGTACCCGGCTGACTGACCGTATTTCAAACAATAGGCTGTACAAAAAAAAGTGTTTCAATACCACTCTCGACAGCTATAATGAAAGAAAGGTTGAGGTGGCTAGGGCACGTTGTGCGGATGAAGGATGACAGATTGCCGAAGATTGTCCTTTTCGGCCAACCGTCTAGGGCTAAACGGAAAGCAGGTCGTCCTCGTCTGGGGTGGGAGGACGTCATAAAGAAAGATTTAAAGGAAATGGGAACTTTGTGGGAGGGTGTAAAAAGGGAGGCTTTGAATAGATTGGGATGGAGGAGGAGCGCCTGTAGCTGTGTTGGCCTCAGGCGGCTTGGTGCTGCGGTGAGTTGTTAGTAGTAGTAATAGTAACAGGTTTAGTATAAAGAGAAAAGTATTGAGGAGGGGGCAACCCTTCATACACGGATTAAATCTGCCAAAATTAATATACAAATTTCGTTTTAACTTTTCATATAGGCTACGGTGAGCCAAATTTGAGCCTGCATAAGTTGAAAAGCGATCAGAAATTAAATAAAAAAAAGTTTTTAACTGAAAGTAAGGAGCAACGTTAAAACTTAAAACAAACAGAAATAATTCCGAATATGAAAGGGGTTGTCACCTCCTCAACACCTCGCTCTTTGCGCTAAAGTTTTTATTGTTTTAAAAAGTAGAGTTGGGACAAAGAGGCAAAGTTTAGAGTAAAGAGTGAGGCGTTGAGGAGGGGGCAGTCCCTCTTTCATATACGGAATAAAATTTCTGTCCGTTTTAAGTTTTAATGTCGCTCCTTACTTTCAGTTAAAAAAACTTATTTTTTTTATTTAATTTACTTAAGGCTGACATCCCTCTGCTGCTTCGGGCCTGTTTTATTAAGAAGCCTCTATTCCAGTTCTTCCAGACAAGATCAACGCTATTTTCTTTTAACGGGGTCCAAAGAGCTTTTTATTAGGCCAAGTTTTAATGTAGCCTTTTTCTACTTGATTTGAATGGAATACTTTTGAATAGATTCGGTTCTGTGATGGAGTTCATCTGAAAGAACAGCTATACAGTGATGTGAGCAGATAACTTACATTTACAAGTACTATGTAACGAAGCTCAAATTCTTCTATTTGTTGATGTCCTACTTTATGTGTATTCCGTGTATGAGGAGAGCTGCCCCTTCCTCAATCCTCCCTCTTTAAGCTAAAGTTTGACTTTTTATCGTAATTCTTTATGAAAGACTGCTCAAACACAAGGGCCGTTGAATTTGAATGAGACACATTTTTAAATAATTTTAAAACTTTAGCGTTAAGAGCGAGGGATGAGGAAGGGGCAGTCCCCCTCATATACGGAATTATTATAAATTTTAATGTTGTCCTTTACTTTCAGTTTAAAAAAAAACTTGTTTTTTTATTTAACTGCCTAATGGAACACAAAAAGTTTGCCTATTTCTTTTTAGCTATAACTAAAGTTAACATCATTCCCTAATAAAACATAGAAAATGAAGAACGAATTGAAATTAAGCTTTCTTAACAAAACAAGTCTGTACTGTTCTATTATCTGTAACACACGCGAGAAGTGAAGTTTGGTTAATGCTAATGAAACAAACAAAATAGGATGAAAATATAATAGTTTAGAAACAAATTCCGGCTATATATTAGCACATCAGCGGGGGGGGGGGGGGTAAAGTATAGGATGTATTAAATACGTTACCTAACCTAGGTACCTTTTCCCCATCTAAAGCCAAAAAAAAAACAATAGTTTAAATATTGTAAACGCAATGGCAAACCACGGTTTGCGATCGAATTCTCTATTGATCTATCCACTTACCAAGCCATTATTATATGAGTTAGAATTTTTCTTAAAAATGATCTAAGCTTGCTTACAAAATAGGAACATTTTTCCCTTTTTCGCAACCTTTTCAACGACAATCTAAAAAAAATTGAAAGCAAATTTCAAAAATGAAATTTGGTAAAATGGATAAAGCCAAATCTTCGAAAGTCAGACACATTTTCGATTTACGTTGAAAAATTAAACTGTTGTACTGCAGAAAAATAACGTACCAAAAACCTAGACAGGATATGCTTTAAACCTGCACTGTACGGGATAAACCTTAATATGCTTTTTATTTTCGCCCCTCGTCTTGCACCTGCTGGCCTACTCGTTTGTGACTGATGGCTTATCAATAAATAAATTGAATTTTTTCTGAGAAACGAGCAAAGGGATGAATAAATTATAAAAGCCGACTGTCTAAACTCAAAATCATTTTCAAAAGTTCCAATTAAGATTTCAGACAACACTGGCAAGACCTGATAAACGACAAATCGCAGAGAAGAAAAAGAAAATTCAAATGAGGAAAATTCCACCCAACGGAATGGAATGGACCAAGGAGAAAGTGGATATTTCAGCAAGGCCTCCGCCAAGCCGTCTTGTTTGCTAATAGTAATAGTAGACTAACCTTCCAAAAGGAGTCAAAACATGCAGAAACAACTATTGAAAAGACACGGGAAAAAAGACAAAAAACTATTCCCCTTACTAATTGAAAATAAAATGGTGATTGAAGGGAAAAAAGGAAAAAAATATTTTCTTTTTTTGACATCTTCTCAAGGACTTCTCGTCTATTCAAAATTTTAACCTAAATTATGCTATACGTGCATAGTGAAGTCTCTCTCCTTTTTTTAATTTGCACCTATCATCTGGTGGAAATAATACCCTTGTAAATGAACAAAGTTACGAATCAATCATATACTTTTCGGTACTCGTCAAGAATCCGATAAACACGCGAGAAGAACCGCATCTAGAATGTTACAGATCCTAATGAAAAGCAGGTTTTCACTGCATAGTGAGTTATTGCTCACTCCGGATCCGATAAACACGCGAGAAGAACCGCATCTAGAATGTCATAGATCCTAATGAAAAACAGGTTTTCACTGCATAGTGAGGTATTGCTCACTCCGTGACAAAGATTTAAACTTTAGTTTTTCGGGGGGTTAAAGGGGCAAAAAAGGTACATAGGCTAGGTTACGTATTTAATATATGCTATGCTTTGCACCCCCTCCCTACTATGCAAATATATAGTCCAAATTTGTTCATAAACTGTTATATTTTCATCCTATTTTGTTTTATTATATTGTAAACGTAAATTGTAAATTGTAAACATTAACGAAACTTCACTTCTCGCGTGTTTATCGGATTCTTGACAAGTACCTACTTTTCATAATAAAACGTGGGCTTAGTTCTATTGGCTCCTGAAACCCAAATGTTGGCAAAAATTATCATTTGTGAACCATATTTTGAAGTCTGAATATTCATAGCTGCTATGAGCTCCAGGGTTATTTCCATTATGCTTCCGAAAGGCCCTGTTACTACAACCGGTGTTGCTGTATCGATTGAAGACACCATAGCGATCTTTTTCAGTGCTACCTGAACTCAATATGATTTCAGATATCGCCTAGTAACTTTTAAACTAAATCGCTCAGAACTTATTCTTGCAGCAAATGTGTTTCTATTTTGGTTGTCCAAAGGCGAACAGCATCAAACGACAATTTAGAATAATGAAAGATACGCAATAAGACAGTAGTTCGTGACTTCCGACACTTTGGTGTTGTCAGTCAATTACAAAAAACTATTGGTAACTTGAGTGAATACTAGCGGCACTGGCACTTCCAGTACGACAAAAGGATCGCCAGTCCCATCTATAGTTTGGCGTTTCTTGAATTTTTTTGAAACTTGACAATTGCGCTTTTTCAGAAACCAATATGAAATACTTATTTTACTACTGTATTATTTTTTTTCAAGTACACTGATTTTGCCCTGTTGCACTGGAAAAATACCAAGAAACATCAAAGTCCAGACGGCGTTAACAATTTTGTCGGCATTAGCGCTAGTTTTCACTCTTGCAAGTTGCTCATACTCTTTGGGTCAAGTAGTTGAAATTTTAAAAATCCAAGTTTCGCGCGCAACCCCCAGGCATTTTTACCATCTATACAAGGAACCTGTCCAACGAGTTAAACAAAGAAGCCAACTGTCCGTGTCATTTCTCTCATAGATGCAAATGCAATTATTTTCCCACTTTATAAGCTTTTTTGAATAGAGTATCCATAGACTCCATAGAGTATCCACCCGTGAATTAAAATCCATTATTATACTAGTAGTTGTAATTAACCAAACTTTGAATATATTGCCATAAATTAGAGAATATATACCACTAAATTTCATATATTTAAATATGAGATAAATTGAAGGTTTTACAACGAACCAAGCGCACCCTCAGGCAGGGCCGTGGAGTCGGAGTTTTAGTTATTTTTTCTCTGAATGGAGTCGGATCCGGCTATAACTTATAACCGACTCCACAGCCCTGCCCCTCAGGAGAAATTTATCCCACCTTTTCCCTGAAAGATAAAAAAAACACAAACTGCAAAAAAACTGGTACTGGAGCATTATGCGGGTACCACGAAGAAGTCTAGTTTGGTTAAAGCTAATGAAATAAATAGGATGAACATAAAATAGTTTAGAAACAAATTTGGGCTATATATTTGCACATTGGGGGGGGGGATAAAGCATAGCATATATTAAATACATAACCTAACCTAGGTACCTTTTCCCCCCTAAACCCCCAAAAACAATTGTTTGAATATTGTAACTCATTGATAAACCACGGCTTTGCAATCATTTATCTATAGCAGTCTCTTGCAAATAGCCCGTTTGACGGGTTTCGTGACTGGTTTCCATGATAGTCTATAACGGTGGGCCAGCATAATGCACCAGTACCAAAAAACCTTTTTGGCAGCAGTCTCTTTAATCATATCATTTTTAGATTCTAATATTGCAAGCAATTATACTATAAAGTTGTATCTAGCTTAGGTGAGGCATTGAGTGACATTTTCCCCCAACAAATCAATTATTATTTTAAATTTATGTAATCAAATGTGTATTTTGGCAACAAAGCAACGTCACAGATTGACACAGTCATAAATGAGCCCCACTCCCCGCGAAATTGACACTGAGTCCCTAAATAGAGTCATGCGTATGTGCCTGGTATGAAAACAATTCTAATAAAAAACGGAGGAGTTGCCCACTCTACGGGAGGTACAGATGGCTCCATCTTATCGCCTCTGACGTTGTCCTGCTTTCAGATTTCCCCCAGTTCCTTGGGTTTGCATGAAAAACTCTAGCATCTGACCCCTTGATTAAAAGTTTAGTTGAAATAAATTTAACACACAGGAGTTTTTAGCGGGTAAGGGGAACTACACAGCAGATTATTTGTGTAGCAGACTTGGCTGGAATTTCACTTGCAACACGTTTTTAACTTGAATTAACGCGCTTTAATCCAAGCAACCAATAAATAATAAAAAACATAACAATCGAAATAGTGAAACACACCAGTAGTTGTCCATTTGAGATTCATAGCTACTCCCGCCGTTTGCCCAAGCCGTTTATCAAAACACTTGGAAAACTACTTTTGACTCTGAGCTTATGAATTGAACGCTAAACCCTGCCAGACACTCTAGGCAGGCGGGCGAGCCCTGTTAGGCTTTGAACCGGACGCTTGTTTGCCTGCGATTCCAGGCGACTTAAAGGTCTTGTGTCAATTCTAAAACTTGGTCAACCTGCCTGAGACTCTAGGCGGGCGTGCCTCTCCAAGAGCTAATACACAAGTATCTGTCCAATTTGAGTCATAGCTACTCTCACCGTTTGCCCGTGCCGTTTACCAAAAAAAACTATAGATCTCCCTGTTCGCCTGTGAGTCCAGGGGCCTTGTCTGCCATGTGTCAATCCTAAAACACGGTAGTCAACATGCGACTCTAAGCGGGCAAGCCTATTAGGCTTAGGTTACTTGTTCGCCTGTGAGTCCAAGCAAATTCAGTTCCCCCTTTTACAAACAAGTCCAGTTGACACTGTCCGTCATGAGTCAAACCAAAAATCTCCATCATCCCTTAGTTCTATGGCTATCTACCTTAGTTCTACCCTAGGATGGATGGATGGATGGATGATAAACTATCTATCAATAAGTGAAAATGACATAATTTCTTATACAATCCTGATAAAGGCTTATGCCAGCTTTGTCTCTCACTCAGACTACTTGTCTACCTGTCTATCAGACTACCTGTCTTGGCTTTGTCTCCAATTGGCCAATGGCTTGATGGCAACTTGATTTTAATCAGAAACAAAAATTTGCAATAGAAACTATTTTTGCAATGTATACATTTATATATACATAAACCATGTAACAAATTTATGTTTAACCCTAGATTTTAGTACCTGTAAGGACATACTTACAGGTATAGCCAAATGGCATACTTCTGCCATGCGTGGCGCGTGCCAACTGGTGTGTATGATTTTTAAAAGTAAGTAACTCCCCGATATTCTTATCAGTGAAGTTAACAATATTATTAGAAAGAGTTTACAAGAGCCTTTTTATTATTACCAAACAAACAGAGAAGATAACACTGGCATTTTCCTGGTAAAGCTGAGAAAAGGAAGATAACAAGAAAACAAGTTGAACTGAATAGTTCCAGAGACTTCAAAACAAAAATCTAATAACGAACGGGGAATAAGGCTTCACAGATAAGTTAAAAACAATACCCTTCTAAGACGGATTAAATTAAAAAGACATTTAAGGGGGCTATAATTCAGCCGTCTGAAATCAAAATATTTTGCAACGAAGCAGGTTTAAAGTTGGTTGTATCGCAAGCAGAAACATATGTGAGAGATAATTTCAGACCTGCAGCCCTTCCTCCGAATATATTTACGACTTTCCTATTATTTCTAATTCTTCCAATGATTTGCTATTATTTGACGATTTCGAAACTATACCCCTCACCCTTCTGAAATGAGCCATCACAAGTGTACATGATCATAGGCAGTATAGTTTTAAGCCCCCGCACATTCGACTGAGGACGTCTGCGAAATCAAGTAGTGTCTTCTTTTTAATGTTCTTATTCGAAACGCAATATTTACTACCATTTTCCATGCAACTTATCTACTTCAAACCACAGTTACTAATATTGCAGTTTCTTCACTGCTATGACTGGCCCACTGCCGCATTATGGGTCTTCTGCATTGTTATGTTCTGCATGTTTTTTTTTATTTAATTTCTGATCGTTTTTTTTAATAATGCTGGGAAATCTGGCGCCCCCTTCATAGAAATGTCCCTTCCCCGAAGGAAACATCCTCCATGGAGATCCTCCCCCGTAACCCCCTCCTCCACCCCCCTCCCATACCTTCTGAAATCGTCTGTATACTCCCCATTAACCAATACTAGGCTGTATGTAAACAATGGGCAAAGTTCATAACTTGCTGCCCTTCCCCCAGGAACTGTGGGGCATTAAGTTACCCTCAAAGACATATTTATTAGATTTTCGACTATGCTGAACAAAATGGCTATCTCAAAATTTTGATTGGGTGACTGCGAGAGAAAAACGAGCGTGGGAGGGGGCCAAGTTGCCCTCCAATTTTTTTGGTCACTTAAAAAGGGCACTAGAACTTTTAATTTTCGTTCGAATGAGCCCTCTCACGATATTCTAGGACTACTGGATCGATACGATCACCCCTGCAAAAAAAAAGAAACAAACAAGCATCCATGATCTTTCTTCTGGCAAAAAAAAAAAAAAATCCACATTTTTGCATATAGTAGAGTTCTTTGATACGCTGAATCTGACGGTGTGATTTTCATTGAAGTTCTATGACTTTTAGGGGTTGTTTCCCTCTTTTTTTAAAAATAAGGCAAATTTTCTCAGCGCGTAGCTTTTAATGGGTAAGACTAAACTTGATGAAACTTGTATATTTGAAATCAGCATAAAAATCTGATTCCTTTGATGTATCTATTGGTATCAAAACTCCGTTTTTAGAGTTTCGGTTACTATTTAGCCGGGTCGATCCTTACTTACAGTTCGTTGCCAGCAACTGTTTGATAGTTCATCAATCAAAACAAGTTCAGACTTTTTTCAAACCAGCATGATAGGCTTACTTCGTCAATGTGAAACTACCCTTCTTGAATTATTAGAACAATAAAAAGAAAAAAAAGGAAAATCTAGTGTATGAAACTTACCTCTAGATAATAAATCTTAATTTCAGTCTTAATTGCAAGTATGGGAACATACTGGCAAAATTAAAAGCATAACTACAGAACTGCATAAAGAAAGCACAAAAAAACACCCTTTACATGCAAAGTATATTGAGATTAAAATTTTGATCAAAAAAATTATTTTGATTTTTTTTTTTTTTTACCAAACAACTCCCCTTTGATGCCATTTCACGGAAATTAGGGGAAGGGGACCAAAAATGCAATTTTCCGAATCTAGAGGGGATAATTTTGTTATCCCTTTTCAATTTTTTTACTGAAAGCATCAAATAATACCCATTTTTACGAAACTACCGAAAAAAATGTAATCTTTAAGATCTGAGGGAGAACTCCCCCCCCCCTGTTGACATCAGTACTACTCCCGGCTCAAATCACTAAGATCTCTAACAATATAAAATTTAAAAATGTTTATATCTGTTTAGAAAATACCTAGTGCATTCCACACCTGGTTTGGCAACTGCATTGGATGAAAGGTGTTCCAAGTAACCATTATATCATCCTTTCAATACTATGTTCTAATTATTACAAACACCTATAAAAAGAAATTTAGCCGCCCATCAATTAATTAAACAATGTTGATGAGTTTGGATCAATGACACCTAGAAATGGTTGGGAACAATTTATTAGCAGTTCTTTCCGCATGCTTACCCCGGGAATGCTTAGAATGGAAAGAGACATCAATTTGGTCTATGTCAAGCTACTTAACAATGGAAGAGAAAAAAACTGAATTTTTTTGCAACACTTTAAACAAGTTTCGTTTTTCAAAAAATTTCAGATTTTAAAATAAAATTAAAAAACTGATTGCTTTAGGAAGATCTTTTAGTGCGGTTTTGTACACTGGATTCAAAACCTCAAATACGACTTTTCTAGTGCCGTTGCCATGACGTTTTGATGTTTTTTAGCGATAATGTTGGGACCAACAGAAATTCAACTACAAAAAAAAATCATTAGAAAAAACTAAGGGCACTCAAAAAAATTCTGATACAATTTTCTAAGTTCAAATCATGGTTGCAGCATTCGCTACAACCTAGTAAAGAACGAGCCTATAGTAACCGAAAATTAAAAAAAAAGCGTTTTCAAAAAAGTTGTCAAGTGAGGAAGAATTGCCATTTGAAACCGATTCAGGAATGATAACTATGATTTTGACCGATCTTAATGGCAAAAGTTAAATGCGAAAATAAATTTAAGGGAATTTTGGGAAAAAAAAACTGAAAACCTTATAAAAAGGTGTCGGGGAAAATTTTTTTTAGGAAAGGTAGATAAAATGTACAAGGAGAGAACAAATTATGTATGTGATGAATTATAAAAGTGGAAAGCTATGGAACGTCGAGTAGGAGGTAAGATCGATAGGTAGTAAAGTGAAGGAATAATAGATAAATAGGGACAAATTAGATTACAAATAAGCAAAGAGTCATAAATAAAAAAAAAGAAGAAAGAAACAGGATTGATTTTTTTTTCTTTTTTTTTCAGGAGTACGAAAAGGAAACAATAACCGGTTTGATTCTATCCATTACGTGATGTATCACCACTTATTATTGAGAAAACAAAAAGAAGAGGAAGGGCGGAAAGGAGGACCAAATACCGCTGGCTAAAAGAAAGAAAAGAAGAATTTAAAATATGCATTAGAAAATAATTTTGTATCTTTTCAACATTATAGTCTATTTTTGATAAAAAAAAGGTGTCGGGGAGATACCAAAAGTGTAAAATTGCCATTGTTGAAAACCCTACACATGAAACTTATAGCCCCCCCCCCCCCTCACCTTGAATAACAAGGAAAATTCCCTTTCTGCATGTAGCAGCACTGATGCAAGCTAAGGAATTAAAATTTGTGCCAATAAAACTTTTTATGGTGATTTTAAAATATGCTCAGTATTTTCCATCACCAACTATTTCTGTGGTGTGATTATTAAGTTTCCAAATTGAAAAATATTACACAAAAACTATAGACGCTGGAACAAATCTGACCGCATTTTTAAATCGAGAAAATAAATTCTTTAACTTTTTAATTATAATAATATGGAATCAGCAGGAGAATATAAACACTTGAAAACCAAGACTCAAATTGATTCATTAAGCCTTTCCAGTAAGTTTGAGCCTCCTTTTAAAAAGTTGGATATGTAATTATGACTCTTGCCCCATGCACTGGTAGTTCTCGCTTAGAGCATTCCTAATTAATCACTGGACGAACCTAACCTCTTCTAGAGTTTGAAGAGGCACAAATAGTAGTTTAAGAGTAAATTAATCGCCCTAAAAATCTCATACAGTAGGTATTTAACTCGGAAAGGGGCCTCTAAAAAGTTGGAATTGATTCATTCGTTAAAAATTGCCATTCCGTTGGAATCTCTTTTAGAGCCTATTCAATCAAAAATGTCAATATTAAATTCTTGAATTTATTCCTCCTCGGCTAATGATTATCTGTAATAACAACGAACTCATTAAATTATAATATTTAGTTGTTGCATTTTTTTTTATGGAGCTGTACCTCGTCAAGGTATTATTTAACAATATTTAATGTTCAGGCATCGTAAGGGTCAGGAACATACGCAGAGGGTGAGCTGGTGTGTCCCCCAGACATGTTTACGCTTTTCCTGTATTTCTTACATTTCCTATATAACTTTCCTACAGCACTTTTTCCGAAACTGTACCAACCTTCCAAAGAACATCGCAAAAAAAATCGTTCATGTACCCCGTAAGAGAAAAAAACACACCAGAAAATATTTTAAAATACATAAATAAAAACGAACGTATGTCTGTCTGTTCGTCTGTATACCCTGTATGCTTTACCACAGTTCATCCGATTGCTAAAAAACTTTAATAGGTTGTTCAGTGCACTCTTGCGAATGCTTTAGGTATTACCCCCCCCCCCCCCAAGTCCCTCCAAACCTTTCGAATAATTTTCATGCTCACTGAAATTAGAGACCCCAACCAAAAATAACTGACAGTTGCTTCCGTTCACATGATTCACGTTAAATATTCAAATTATTTAATTTTGCTTAGGTATGCCTGTCTGTATATAACAACGCACGACAGGTAGGCTAATAATCCGAACCTAATTTTTCAAACACTTTTAATTTCCCGAAGAAACTTTTAACAGAAGGGGGGGGCACAAAACCCCAAACACAATATGTTTTAACCGATGGCAAAGAAATAAAATAAGAGTGTTCCGCCCAGAACACTTTTTTTTGCGGCGAAACCAACCAAAGGCTGATGCAACACTTCAAGTAGACAAAGCAACAAAGTTTTTCTATGTTGCATCGTCATAATTTTTTGTGTCCTTGAATTTTTTTTCTTCCGAGATCGCGGCAACGCGTGATGGATAAGTTAGTAATCAAATAAAAAAACGAAAGAACACTTTCCAATAATTCCGTGTGCTTATTGGTTCGACACATTTTCGTACACCAATCACACTGTCCCTTAAACATGAGAGCCAATAACCCCAATTATTTTTTTTTTTAATCTGATTTGCTCCTTTTGAAATTTTAGCCCACAAAGAGAATGAAATATAAAATTCCAGTTGATTGGTTTAACTGTATGAAATTTTAATCCAGTTAAAAGAATGAACAGTTTGAGCCACAAGATTTTTTTTGCAAGTAGTCCCTCTGTTTCTCTATGACATAAATAACAATCAGCAATATTTGCTAACAACAATAGTAAAACGTCGATACATGAAAATAAAGTTTAGATTCAATAAGTCACGTACAAGGAGTTCCCAAATTGTGTCAAAATCCCCATATTTAAATCAAGGGAACGCAAGCTCAGTAGTTTATATCATGGATGAACATAAATGTATTCCTATGAAGGAGATCCAGTCTTAAGTCGATATCCTTCATTTAAAGGTACACAAACATTGACATACATTATAATCTAAATTTGGCTAACTAATTTTTCACAAAATTCCCCCGTCAGAAATTATCAAAGTATGGGGACAAATTTTACACTTTTTTTTATAATACAGTAACTAAGTCAGAATTCTTTCAGTTCATTTGGGGTGTTAACTTAATCTGGCATCAATACATGTAACTTGGTGCACTTGATAGATATGTTAACTCTGTATCTTAGATGACAGAATAAAAATTTGTCAGGGGGGAGCGGAGTCATCTGACAAATCTTACTCCTACCCGATGTCCCCACCGCTAAGAAATATAAGAAACGATTACCTATAAAAACCTTTTTGCACTTCAGCCCCCCCCCCCCCGCCTCAAGAGAGTTTGTAGTGGGAGCACTTTTCAGGAATAATTACCATTTGGAAGTATTCTTGTGCAAAAGTTAAAACTCAGGTATAAATAGCAATGGAAGAAGGGGGGAGTGCACCATACCCATATATTTGGGTATGGACAAACCCTTTTTTCAAATGGAAGTAACGAGCGATGCATAAACTTAAAACAAACAGTAATTATCCTCTATATGAGAGGGGTGCCAATCCCTAAGCCCCCCACCGCCACCTGATCTTCGCGCTAATTTATATTATACTGAAGCATTATTATACATATTCAATAGGTTAAAGTTTAACACACAGACTGAGGATAGGGGAGCCACAGCCCCTTCGCAAATAGGATAACTTCTGTTTCTTATGTTTCAATGTCGTTCCTCACTTCTATTTGACTAAGTCGTTTGGTACTTGGGCATTATACTCTACACAGCGCTATAGACTGTACAAGCAAACCAGACATGGAGACCTGTCAAACGGGTATTTGCTATCTATAAACTGATTGCAAAGCGTGGTTTCTTATCGAGTTTACAATATTTAAACGATTGTTTTTTGGAGTTTAGGGGGGGGGGGGAGTACCTAGGTTAGGTTAGGTATTTAATATATGCCATGCTATACCCCCACCCCCCTAATGTGTAAATATATAGCCCAAATGTGTTTCTAAACTATTATATATTCACCCTATTTTATTTTATTTCATTAGCATTGACCAAACTTGACTTCTTTCGTGTGTATAGTATAATGCACAAGTACCAGTTTTTTATATATATATATATATATATATATATATATATATATATATATATATATATATATATATATATATATATATATATATATATATATATATATATATATATATATATATATATATATATATATATATATATATATATATATGATTCAAATCGTCTGTCCGAGGTGTCAACTATTTCGTGCCCTTGAGTCTAGCTTCCTGTACTTCTAAGAAAGTGGCGGATCCAGAGGGGGGGCAAGGGGGGATTGCGCCCCCCTAACATAGTCTAAAGTAGCGTAATTTACTTAATTAACGCAAGACTGCGTTATTAAACTTGCTTCTAACGCAAGTTTATCGGATCAACATGTTATGCCCCTCCCCTCCCCCCTAAAAAAACCTTGATCCACCCCTGCTTCTAAGGTTGCCTCGGGCCTCCAGTTTTGCCAAGTGCACGTAAAATGGCATTGTGCATAATCCTTTGATTGAAGTAGCAAGTTCCTTACAGTAGCGAGGGTGTGATATAGCATGCTTAGCATTCACACAACAATACAACATTAGCTGGTGAAAGAAAATCCTTTCTTTTCCCCTGAGGCATTTCAGCGTCTGAAATACGGCACCTTCATTTATCAAAGACGCGCTTTCATAAGGAAATAAAAGGCGAATAAATGGCCGATAAGCTTTAGGAGAGAACGATAAATCACAATTAAACAAAAGTATAACTTTCCAGTTTTATTAACCAAAAAAAGGGCTGCAATAACATGCAACACTGAAAATAAAATGTTAAAATTATTCCCGTGAAGCAGGTCATATGTTTAATCACTTTCGAATGCACCGTGCCTTCCAAGATTATAGAAAGCCGACGAAGATACAAGATTATTAAGCGGTATTCTGCGAAGCTCGGTGATTCTTCCGTAGCCAATCATGACGTAATCTCAGTGTTTGTTTGTGATAAGATAAGCACTTACACCCGGAGCCTTATTCGAATATTAGTCCAAATACCACTCCCCAGATAACTCTAGAGAAGATCCTTAAATACACAAGAATACGGGCAGTTTGGCCTAAAATCCTATTCACCTTTCCTCCATCTGGAAGAATAAAACCTCCCAAGAGTTTGGGCTACGTGCATCTTATGGCATCTAGACAAACTCTCATTCTTATTGATTCTTTCTTGTTTAAGCGCCATTATTAAACTTTGTTAAGGTCGAAGCTCAAATTGTTAAGGTCGACTTTGTTAAGGTCGAAGAAAATACATGTTTTTACTTTTTCGCGCATCTAAAGACAAACTGTTGCTCATGTTTTTTTTTCCTAATATTCAATTCAAAATATATCCTTTTATTTCTGGTTTTATTAATAGCTTTAGGTAAAGGAAAAAAAATACAAGATTGTCGTAACCCCTTTAATTAAACAATTTTGTTTCCTCTAACGAACTGATCTAACAATAGTAAAAAAAAAAAATCAGATATATTTGAAGTGTACTTGTATTCGTCTGAAATGCCCATGGTTCCCAAAATACTCGAAATACATTTTATAGCAATAAGATGCCTTCTGAGATACGAAAGTGCTTAATTTCTCAAGATTGAAAAACATAAATTTCTTAAAACGATCTAACAGTAGTAATAAGATGAGATATATTTTAAGTGTACGCGTCTGAAATGCCCTTGATCCACAAATCACCCGAAATATATTTTTTTGAATTTGCCATAATGATACCAGCATATATACCTTTTTGACACGCTCGTGCTCTACCTTTGTCACAATATTCCCATTAAAACTAAGTAACTTGCACAGAAGCTCCCATTAAAATCACATGCAAGTAGTCTCATTTAAATGTCTGTGTTATTCTTGAAATCACGTTTTCCAAATAAATTCCGTGGAAAGAGAGAATCTTGTAAGCTTCGGTTTTCAGTCTGAAGAAACTCTAAACACCAATGTTTATTTATCCATGAAATTTCTGAGGGAATTTAAGCATCTCTTAGACCTACGGGAACTATTATTTCAAAACCACAGTGAAATCTCGTAAACAATGTTTTTCTTTCCTTTTTTGACGTTTGTTGACCATAATTGATCATGGCAATGACTTTAAAAAAATACAGGATGGGAATCGACCTGGTGACAGAATTAATTATGTATATTTATAATAACTGAAGCTTGGTTAAGCTTAATCAATAAATAGTGGTAAACAAATTCCTTTGGTTTCTATTTTAACAGAATTCAATATAAATAGTAAAACAGAAAAATAGACACATTATTGATGTAAATTAAACAAACAAAAAAAAATCCATCCTTCTCTCTGTAAAATTTTAAGCCCCCTCACCCCACATTTTAATAATTCACACCTTGTACCCTTTAACCAAAATTTGTTCGAATCTTAATTTTTTTTTCTCCTACATTTTAGCTGAAAGGCTTAAAAGTGACTTCAGCTCATAATTTAATAGTATAAAATGACAAAAAAAAATAATTAGTGCAGAAAAAGCTTCATGATGACAATTTCGTACATACTGGTAAGAGGAGTCTTCCCCTGTGCTATTTTTGATTTATATAAATGATCTTTATTATGTTGTAAAAAAGCTGTAGACTTCGTCATCCTAAGCTTTCCCTTGCCCATAACGGCAACTATAGTTCGCCCTCTTCTGATGTCCTTGTTTGTTTTGCTGATGACAGCACATTTGGCAGTTCGGGAAACTGAGAATCAGAACTTCGATTAAACTTGGAAAATTTGTTCGGGAGGGTAATTTTGTGGCTTGATGCTAATTATCTTACCCTAAATTTTCCTAAGTCCAGTTTTTTATTTTTTCGCGTGTTTCTCAGGTTTATCCCCAGTTATCAGAAATTCACCAGCCAAATGGAATAATTCATAGATCTAAAGATCGATATGTTCGTTTTTTGGGGATTCTTGTTGATGAAAACCTATCTTTCAAACGTCACATTGATTTTATTAAAGTGAAGACATGCAGGAGTCTCGGTATTTTAAGGAAACTTAGACATTCTTACGTTTCTTACTGTCCAATTGTGTGGATGTCAACCTTTCCTTCACTGTTAAAACCACTTTCAAAGTTTTACAATAAAGCTAGACACCTCATTCAGGAAACTAATCGTTCATTAGTTATCCCATTGCATGATCTTGATTCACTATACATTCTTTCATGTGCATGCTTTACTTTTTCTCAGCTTCATGGTGACCTCCCCCGGCCCCTAAGTGTTCCGCTATATTTTACCTCTGATCATAATAACTATAATCTTCGCAATATGACAAATCATGTTCAAGTTCCATTTACTCCTTGCATAAGGTCAGATTTTAATCCTTTAATGGAGTGCCATATTGTTTGGAATAAGTTGCCTGAATCGGCTAGAAGGTGCCACTCATTCGGTTCGTTTAAAAAAATTGTTAAAAATTCTTTGGCTTCGTAGAAGTTATTTTTATCTTTTTTTTTATTATTATTATTATCCTTTTTTATTATTATTTTTTTAGTCTATTTAACCTACTTAATTAATTTAGTTTATTTATTCCATTTTTTCCCATAGTTTTATTTTATCTATGTTTTCATTTCTTCTCCTTTTGCTCTTCTGTCTGTGAGCAAGTGATCATTTTAAATTTTCTGTTCTTTTTCATCTCTGAGTAAGTAACTCATTTGTCTTCCCCCTTCTTTACAGGCCAGTGAGCCTTTGGGGGGATAATAACATGTATCATTGTACGTGTATTTAATGAAGAATAAATCTTATCTTACCTTATCCTAAACAAACCACCCTCAAAGGATTCCCCCATCACCAGCACAGGTGCAAATATTTAAGGCACTTAGATAAACTTTTTGCATTTTGATATACTTCTTTCAAGATTTTCTTCTGAAGGAGTGGGGACAAAGACCTTTTTAGGAAAAAATCACCATTTCCATTGTATTCCATATTTTACATTGTTGCTAGATTTCAGTGAACTTTTTTAAATAGGTTTCTGCCAACAGAAGATTACCCAAAACTTTACTCCTCTAAGCAATATAATTTTACTCTATAGCTCACTTCTGGAAAAAAGAACATCGTGTGCGTTTAAATTTTCTTTACAAAAAAAAATACATCTTACGCCTCATATATCTTTCATCCGGAGCAATTTTATAGATCAGATAATAAATTCGCAAAGAAAGAATTTTTACATAAGAATAACTATGAAGAAAAGAAGAACAAATACAGACAAAAAAGGAACAAACATAAAAATAAGAAGATCGTACGAGCTACTCAATTCCAAAAATGATCCAACTCCATAAAAGAAGAACTGGATAAAATTGGCAAAGAAGACAAATTCTTAGCTATAGATATCAAACAGTTCGTGGTAACGAACTGTAAGTAAGGAACGACCCGGCTCAATAGTAACCAAAGCTCTAAAAAACGGAATTTTGATACCAATAGATACATAAAAAGAATCAGACTTTTATGCTGTTTTCAAATATATAAATTTCATCAAGTTTAGACCCATCAACAGTTACGTGCCTGAGAAAATTTGCCTGATTTTCGAAAAAAGGGAGAAACACCCCCTAAAAGTCATAGACATTTAATGAAAATCACACAATCAGATTCAGCGTATAAGAGAACCCTACTGAAGAAGTTTCAAGCTCCTATCTGCAAAAATGTAGAATTTTGTATTTTTTGCCAGAAGAAAGATCACGGATGCGTGTTTATTTATTGTTTTTTTTTTTTTTTTTCAGGGGTGATCGTATCGACCCAGTGATCCTAGAATATCGCGGGAGGGCTCCTTCGAACGGAAATTAACAGTTCTAGTGTCCTTTTTAAATAACCCAAAAAAATGGAGGGCAAACTGGGCCCCCTCCCACGCTCATTTTTTCCCAAAGTCACCCGATCAAAATTTTGAGATAGCCATTTTGTTCAGCATGGTCGAAAAATACAATATCTATGTCTCTGAGGACGACTTAATCCTCCACAGTCCCCGGGGGAAGGGCTGCAAGTTACGAACTTTGCCCAATGTTTATATATAGTATTGGTTATGGGTTATTGGTTATACAGAAGTTTTCAGGGGGGTACGTGGGAGGATCTTTCCATGGAGGAGGTTTTCATGGGGGAATGGATTTTGCTATGAAGGGGGTGCCGGACTTCCCAGCATTATTTAAAAAACAATCAGAAATTAAATAAAATAGAAAATTTTCAACTGAAAGTAAGGAACAACATCAAAAACTTAAAAAAACTTTTTTTTGCACTTTCATGAGAGCTATTTATGGTAATTAACGGCCTTTGTGATTAAGGAGTCATTCTTAAAGAATTGGAACAAAATTTGAACTTTAGCGTAAAGAGCGAGGTATTGACTAGGGGGCGAACTTTGCAATATACGTAATAAAAATATACGAAGAAGAAGTTCGTCACGTAAGTTAATTCGTAAGTTACGTCAGAACAAAACTTCGAGAAAGCCATTTAGCCAAAGAAAAAAGTAAAATTAATATGCAAATTTTGTTTTAATTATTCATGTACGGCGAGCCAAAATCAAAGTTGCATTAATTCAAAAACTTTCAGAAATTAAACGAAAAAAAACAAGTTTTTTTTTTAACTGAAAGTAAGGAGCGACATTAAAACGAACAGAAATTACTCCGTATATGAAAGGGGCTGTCCCCTCCTCAACGCCTCGCTCTTTACGCTAAAGTTTGACTCTGTCTCACAACTTTATTTTTTAAAACAATAAAAACACTTTCTTTGTGGTGGGGGGGGGGGTCCCTGGATACGGCCAGGGTCGGCCCGTTCGTTTTTTTTGAAATCTACTGCAACATAATGGCCGAAAACCTACTACTGATTAATAATCAAATGAAGTTCAATCTGTAGTAATTTTATAAATTCAGTAATTTTTTAGAAAATTAAAATATAATTTTACAAAAATCAATTGCTTTAATAGTCGTCTCAATGTCATTAAATATCTCTATTTTTTCTTCTTTTTCCCTGTTGTATGATCAAAAGAGGAAATTTATAATCAAACTTTCACATGGGGTGTAGTTCCCAGGGAAATTTTAAAAAAACGCACCCAAACTGCACTTTTGGTTGTTGAAGGCCTCCTAAGGACTCCTCTACTACAACTTGACTCTCTGCGCCTCAAGAGGCACAAGTTAGGGTTTGATATAGCATCTGTCAATACTACCCAGCGGATGGATCAAGGATTTTGAGACGGGCAAGGGGAGCGTGCCAAGATTTTTTTTTTTTTTTTGCTCAACTGATTCGCATATATGAAAATACAAACTACAAAAAAAGTATAACGCGGAAAAGCTCTGGGAGAAGGGATTGCAACCCCTTTGTATCGGCCACTGATGCCACCAAACGCTGCCACAAAGCAGAATATATAAGAAAGCAGCGAAAGGTAATTGGCATTAGACAATTTGGTTGCTACTCAAAAAGTTCAATAGCAACTCTTGAACAGAGAAAGAGCAGCAAGAAAAAAGGGGCACTGACAACCTAAGTCACTGGCCAAGATAATAACAATTCCCTTTCTAACACCAATTCAGAGAGTTAAAATCAGCCTTCTAGCCATAACAACCCCACAAAATGACACCTCAAGTGACTTTTATCCGCATTAGGTTTGGAACGTCAGAGACTAAAGCAGCCCTCGTGTATCTTAATTATTTATCTTTTGAGTAGGTACTGAAAATCATTTTTACGTTAAAACTTAGTTCTATCTGGTAAGGGCAACTGGCACGATGTCTAAGGTATCTAACAATTTTATTTTCACATTCAGGGATTTTCTTGGCAAGATCTCTCTAGAGAGGGTCTCACTAGCTTCCTAAGCCCCACTATCTTCGGATGTGGCACCAAAACTGCCGTATTATACACCTTAAGGCGCGCACTTTGTTCTGGCGTTGTTGGAATGGGTTTATAAAAAGCGGACAAAAAAAAATTAATAGTCGAAAAAGCCCCTAATCACCAGTCTGCGTCTATCCAGTAGGCTGCCAGGACAGGTAAACAACATTAATGGCACCGAAACTTGCCATTTTTCGAGCCATTTGTCAATCTTTCTGGGCCACTATAGATGTCTATAAGGACTTGGTAGGCAAATAAATTATCTATCATATGAGCCCCTAATCACCAGTTTACAGCCAACTTCTTGACCGCTAGCGTTGGCGAAAAATAGAGAAAAGAGGGAAACACAAAATCGCTATGATGCTAAAAGATGATTTTCTTTTATTTCTGAGCAACAGAATTGTGAATTTACAGCTCATGGCCTTCGAATCTGGTGATCCGACAATAGTTCCTGATGTTCATTATTCTGATTACAAAATATTAATATAAAATTTGACAAAGGCGGATCTAGAGCAAAATCTTGAGAGGGGGGGGGCAATGTGACAAGGATGCCAATAATTGACCAAATTGGTGTTTATTTTTTAAAATAAAAAAAAACACGGAATCAGGGTGCCAGAAAAAATCTAGGGGGTCCCCTATCCCCCCTGTATCCGCCAGTGAAATTTGATCTGGGAAAAGTCGTTGTTTCCAAATATACATCAACTGGGAAATTTTTCCTATTTGACAATTCTTCGAAAACAATGTTTTTGCTATTATGAGCCGTGGTTTGCTCTTTAACAAGTTGCATCTATGCAATCATGAAAATGACAATTTTGAGAGAATGAGTCATGTGATGCAATTTACAAGATTGCACGCAAGGGGGAACGGCTAAACTTTTGCTTAAGGTAATTTATCCTCTCCTCTTCTCGTTCACTTATTCAATTATTCGAGTAAATTTTAACTTACAGCGAAACCAAATCGGAATTCGCAACAATTACTAAGACACAATAAAAGCTAATGTTTGCAGTTTATTTTGCACCTCTTACTTAGGGACTTCCAGTCGCCTTTGTATCAGGATTATTCAATAGACATTAGTGTTTTGTCTGGGTTTTAAGTATTGGAATTTGGAGTTAAGAGTTATCCGGTTTCAACATTCCAATTTTACCAGATGTTTGAAGTTCGACTGTCAAAGTATTTCTTCACCTGGTTATTTAGGGCCTGATAAAAACGCGCCCCGTTCCCCAGCTACAAGGGTTTGACTTCTCATTTTTCGAGAGGTTGACAATGTGCCAATGTCTTGTTGTCAAATTAAGATGTGACGAATATTTTAAGCCAGACGAATGATTTAGCAGCTAGAGAGATGGTTTTAAGGGAGGGGCCGGGGGGGGGGGGGCACTTGCCCCGGGCGCGGAAATTTTAGGGGCACAAAATCTCAAATAAATAATCTAACGGTGAAAATCATTTTGTAATTTTTTAAATTGTATTCTTGTTGAAATAAAGTAGAGGCCGCAGTTAATAAATAAAAATAATTAATAAATTATTAATTAACTAATCAAATTAAAATTATCATGTAATAACAACTAAAATAATTAATAATAGTTAAATAATAAAGCATTATCTAATTAATAAATTGAAAATAATTTTGTTAACAAATGAAAATTTTGTTAAAATTTGGCCTGAAAATTTTGTGGGAGACATGGGGGCGCTAATCATGATTTTACCCTGGGCGCAAAAGAGGCCAGAACCTAATGGTATTGTGCAATACACATCCAGTCCACAAGACGTTGAACTAAGAAAAAACTACATCCAAAGATATCAACTAGAAAGATCAAATCCACAATACTCCTACATGAACTCTTGCGCGCAATCTAAATATCTTAAAATTTATGCTTCAAAACAAATAACATCGTTCAGAGGATGATTCTGGCGTACCTCACTTGTTTTAACAATGGGTTAGAAATACTCCTTTGGTGTAGTCGCACAATGCAGAGGAACATTTACTTCGCAGAAGTTAAGGAAGACCTAGGGGTTCCCACACCATGTTTGTATCTCCACACCACAACTTTTCGCGCCATACATGGCACACTTAGTGCCACGTGTCACCAAGCTCTAGTTACGAGTTTGGAGTATGAGGGGAAAGTAAACTTATTATTTATATTATTTAAAAGGTCTGCAAATAGTTACAGTACTTTGGCTATAGTTACTTCTTATACCTGTGTAACTGATACACACATGTACTGAAAAACAATTTACAGCAAATATGTATGCAGTTTTCAAAATCTGAAATTAAAAAGGAGTGGAAAATAATTTATTTTATTTCAGATAAAATCAACAAAAGAAAGCCTAACTCAGACTCAACTAGTGTGAGTTTTTTTTTCTCTCCTAAAAAGGTTCATGTAATACTGCCATTGAGAAATAAGAAATAAAGGGGAGACTATGTCTAAATGTACTTTTTAATACTTAATTGTACTTTCACATGTTAAACTGTGTCTAAAAGCACACAATATGCCATATTTGGTAAAACTGCCAATAACAATAAAATTGACGAATTTTCTTGAATGTTATTTTTGGCATTTATTAACATTAATCTACTACAAATCCATTAACCTTCAAACTACATTGTGTTTTATTTTAATAGAGCTCTGATTCTAACTACTAAATTCAGACTCCGGGCTCCGCAACCCTGCAAGGAACACGTATCAAGCATATTTTACTGAACAACCTTCACCAGGACATCTATTAAGATAAATATTTTCTCTTTTACCTCCTTTTACTAAATGAGCAACTACATCAAATAAACTAACTATATGGGGGATAGAGAAAAGGGTACTGATCTGTAATAGCGCCTCTGTTAAGTTCTTCATCCATTGACGCACTGTTGTAGAATCGGTTTTTTCGCTAGTTTTTTTTTAGCTTAGCGTGAGACAAGACAAAGAGAAGTGACAGAATAGATGGGAAATATATAATTTGGGCTATATATTTGCACACTAGGGAGGGGGGGTAAAGTATTTGGACAGTGTGAAGTTAGAAAACAATTCTTGCTTCATAATATGCAGAATAATTGTACCTAACACATTTTGCATGTAGACCCGCTATACTTAACCACTGCTTTTTAATTGAACTCCAGCCTGCCGTGTAGCACAGCAGTAAGGAGGACGAATTCGTCCCGGGGCAAACACGTCCTTTGTAAAATAACAACATTAAAAATACATATCCTCAAAAGTCCACAAAAGCAATAACATCGACAAGCACTTAAATTCTCCCCCTTCCTATTCTCCAATTCTGGATCCTTGAATTCCTCTCAAATAGGAGTAATGTCCAATTTCGTGGTTCATGTGCTTATGCTAATAAATTACGGATCGCGACCCTGAATATCAATAATAAAAGGGGGACCGGCTCTTAATGTTGAAAGGATCATTTCCTGCTCAAGCATAAACCTCTTGAAACATTAGAACTGAGATTACTATATGACCGAAGAACAGGTGTTCAAAAGCATATTAGGTACTTAAAAAAATACATAAGAGGGCGAGATCTGAAATGCCCAAAAAATCTCAAAGAATAAAATCCCTGCAAAAAAAAATCATACAAACAAAAGGGACCCGATAAACAAAATTAGCAAAGTCTATGATGCCAACGATTTTTTAAGTAGGAATTTACTGGTCAAAGTCATTGTGAATAACCTCCAATACTCCCTCTTTGAGACCTGTGAGTATATTTGATATCCCAACTGAAAGATGAAGAATAAGGGGGTTACCTCTCGTGAACATTGTCTAACGGTCTAAAATAATGCTTTTATACGAGCATTTTCAAAATAATTTACGAGTCGGAGAAATATCTTTAGAGAGGAAATTGTTGTTTTTTTCTACATGCATTTTCAATACCAATTTACGAGCCAGGGAAATATTTCGGGGGAGGGGGTGTGAAATCAGAAATTCCCCTAGATATAGCTCCGGCCAAACGTTCCATTTTTATATATTAGTGTTCATTAATGGGATGACCTACGTAGGGAAAGACATGACGGTGACGAAATCTAAGTCAAAAATGAATATGTAATGCTCCGTTGGTACATGATGCGAAAAGATGGCTCATAGCCAGGATTATTTTTAAGAACTTCACGTAACCCTCCATTTCCTGGGGATTTGAGGGAATAAGCGGATACGGGCTTCAAGGTATCCCTTCATCAGCATAATTACAATGCCGTACTATGCATGACTGGGAATTTATTTTGTAAAGACTGTTCAACGGCTAAAGTTATAGTTTCAGGCGTCCCTGCTTGATCGGAGTTCTTCGAGGGAAAAGCTACATTTTTGTCATCTGTTCCACCAGACAATAGATGAGCGATTGTCATGATTTCTGTGTGAAGAAAATTTGTTTACACTTGTGCTTCTTACTTTTGTTCAAATCGGACAAAAATTTCGGGGGAGGGGGTTAAACCGAGTATCCCCCCTGGATACGGCCTTCCACATACACGAATAACGAAAAAAGTGTGGTGTTAAATACGAAGATTAGATAATATTGTTTTTAGTCAACCCTTATGAGTGGAGAAAACAGTCCAAATTGTGAGAGGGGAGAACCGGTTTTTAGACATGTTAAGTCTATAATCAAACGTTTAATTTTCGCGTTTAAACGTTAAAACGTTTAAATGCTTAAAAAAAAGCATTTACCACACCGGCACCACAACTGACCTGCATTGTCAAAAGTATTTAAAATTCTGGGAATACTTCCGAATGAGTACTTCCTCGAGGTTTTAAATTTGATTTTTAGCCAAACAAATACACGGACTCTATTAAGAACATCACAAGAATCAATCATAAAATTGATAGTGCGAATTAACTTTTACAACTGCAGCACCACCATATGCCCCTATCAAAATTGCGTAATTGCTGTTATTTCGTGAAAAAGGAGGGGCTAATTTAACCTAAGCCGAGGAGTAAAGGGCCTTAAGTTCCTTATTTAATGGTTTTTTAGAAAAATTCAGCTTTTGATCCTCCATCTCTTTCAATATCTTAAATAAATAGTTTCTACCTCTGAAGAGCACCCACATGCCATTACAAGAGGTACTTGTGTATTACACCCCACTCGCTCAAATACTTCATTTAATTAGAACCTGTTCCTTTGACGCTCAATCCTAATGAAATATCACAAAATATGGTGAACATATAATACTTTAGAAACAAATTTGGGCTATATTTTAACACAATAGGGGAGTGGGGGTAAAGTATAGCGGGTCTGTATGCAAAATGTGTTAGGTAAAATTATTCTGCTTATTATGAAGTAAGAACTGTTTTCTAACTTCAAACTGTTCAAATACTTTACCCCCCCCCCCAATGTGCAAATATATACCCCAAATTATATATTTCCCATCTATTCTGTCACTTTTCTTTTTCTTGTCTCACGCTAAGCTGAGAGAAACTAACGAAGAAACCGGTTTGTTGTCGGGTTTTAGACAGCATAAACTTCAGTGCGGCGTATAATACACAAGTACCCTATAAGATTTTGTTTGAACTTGATATCTACATTCCATGGACATTTATTCATGTTTCTTAAATTGGTTTGTAGAAAAAGTGTATCTTCCAAACATATAGTCAGAATCAAAAAACTATACCCCCCTCAACCCACATAATTCAAGAGGCCAAGTATCAGACAATCTGCATAGAAGGGTTTTAACCACATGTCAGATTTGAAGAGCCACCATTTGCATTTACAACTCTGTTTTCTGAAAAGAGTAGTTTTTGTCAAATGCACTACCGTTTGCCTTAATTAAATTGATTGTCATAAACGTTTGTGGAACGATTGGCTTCTGAATGAGCTCTTTCTGAAAATTCTAACATGATGTCCACAGGAAAAACAGGGTTTACTCTGGGGTCTTCAACAGCGGCATCAATAGAGGGGGAGGGAAGCATGACCCCTAAATTAAAAAAAACAACTGGTACTCTTCTCAAATACAGGACACATGCGAGAAGTGAAGTTTGGTTAATGCTAATGAAATAAAACAAAATAGGATGAAAATTTAGTTTATGAACAAATTTGGGTTATATATTTGCACATTAGGGGGGGGGGCTAAAGCATAGCATATCTGAAATATGTAACCTAATCTAACCTAGCGTAACCTAGCTATCTTTTAGTCCCCTTAAAGCCCCAAAAAACTAACGTTTAAATATTTGTCAGGAGTGAGCAATATCTCACTATGCCACGGAAACCTGTTTATCAATACCGGCTTTGAGATTTCGACGCGGTCTTTCTTTCACGTGTCCTGTATGTGAGAAGAGTACCAAAAAACTTTTGAGGGGTATTTTCACTGAAAAATGCCTTTGGTATTGGTGCACTATATCAAACACGCGAAAGAAGTCAAGTTTGGTTAATGCTAATGAAAAAAATAAAGTAGGATGAACATATAATAGTTTAGAAACAAATTTGGGCTATATATTTGCACATTAGGGGGGGGGGGGGGGGGGGGGTAAGCATAGCATATATTAAATACGTAACCTAACCTAGGTACCTCCCCCCCCCCTAAATCACTAAAAACAACATTTTAAATATTGTAAACTCAATGAGAAACCACGCTTTGCAATCAATTTATTTCTTGCAAATATCCGTTTGATGGGTTTCCATTAGTATTTCCTTGTACAGTCTATAGCGCTGTGTTGGATAATAATGCACCAGTACCATGCCTTTTTTCATGTTTTCGGTGAAAAATTGAAAAAAACGACAAACTTGCCCAAGTCCGGATTTTAAGAATAAATCCACCCCCCCCCCCACCCCATAAGTTTCCATGAATTGACACTACTGTGGGAATATGTGTCAGTTTTCAGACTGCGAACCAGAACACGTGTGTTTCTCAATAGCCTACAACAATTTCAGCTAATTTATTTTGTAGACATAACTAGTTTAACCTCTGAACCACCCATGCACCTAATTTATCTTAGGTGAAAAGAGTAAAAAAGAGAATTATTTGGTCGCCCTGCAAATTTCTATTTGGCAGTATATTTTTCCTAGTATTGACTACAAGGTTCATAGCGGATGTCATTTTACTTACTCATTTGCCTTCCGGGTTTTGCAGATGCTATTAGTGACGTCAGTGACATCCTGTTGTTAGTCACCTTTCGGTAAGATTTTATTACGTTTAGACTGTTCATAGTCCGATTGATACAAAATTCATAAATCCGCAAAACATATTGCTTAACAGTGAAGGCTATAAAGTATAGAAGCTAGGGAAAACCCTTTGGTACTTGTCGGTTATTGGAAACATATTCAAGACTTACGCTTAGGTTACGTCTCAGAAAACTGGTTTCATAGCTACAAAAACAAGTCAGGGATAATACAATGCATTGGGCTTGCGTAATTTGGGCTATATATTCGCACATTAGGGAGGGGGGAGTTAGGTTTCCATAATTGTGCTTCCAAAGTATTATTTTATCATCGCGTTTTGTTATTATTTTATTTGGATTAACCCAATTTCACTTCTTTGGTGTTTCCAATAGTCGACAAGTATACTTCTTTACTTCTCATGGAATGCTTTTCCAGACAACGATTTATTCAGAGTGAATCAGAGATGAAATAGACCTTAGATGCCGAGGCCCTTGAAATGGTGCATCCCACGGGTCGCACCGTGAAACAATCCCGAGGGTCCCAGCTGCGGAGTGGTTCATGCGAATATGTCTTATGGGGAAAGACGTTCCATTTCATGATTACTTCTTAGAATGGAAGACGGTTTTATAAAGTTATGTGTGGATCTCCTAAATGACGGCCATGGACGATTATTTTGCGGTTACTGGCCACCTTGACATAGTTGTTTTACGGATATGAAGACGCACCTTAACTATACATGAAACAAGGCCTATTAGCTGATATGGCACTTGCTTCTTAGAAACAAAAAGCTTATAAATCCATCAAACAGGGCTCGAACCCCTTAAGACGCAAATAAAACTCTAGCAACTAATTTCCAACGAAATTAATTGAAATCCAATACACCCTTCTGATGGAACAGATGACAAAAATGTAGCTTTTCCCTCGTAGAACTCCTATCAAGCAGAGACGCCTGAAACTATAACTTTAGCTGTTGAACAGTCTTTACAAAATAAATTCCGTCAGTCATGCATAGTACGGCATTGTAATTATGGTGATGAAAGGATACCTTAAAGCCCATATCCACTTATTCCCCCAAATCCCCAGGAAATGGAGGGTTAGGTGAAGTCCATAAAAGGGCACAACTCTGAGCCTAGCTTTATTTTCAACCAAATTTGGTTGAGACCAAAAGTCCCCTTTTGGTACATATGCTCATGGTAAGAAATTATCAATCTCCCCTTCCTCTTCTCCAACGGAGGTCAAATCTATCGTGGACCCTAAAAAAGCATGATTAAGACAATAACTGTTGGTTCTGATCAGGGACATAAGCAGAGAAAGGCCTCACCATCCAAAGCTTAAAATTTGTCCCCACGTCTGTGTACTTCCTATTCAAGATAACAAATAAATTTTTGTCAGTATTGCCCCCTCGAAAACCAGGATTGTGTGCCTGGTTGTAACTGCCGTTCCGGCAGATCTTTTGATTAGAAGAATTTAAGCCACATCTTCTTCCGTACAGACACAAGATCCTGTCCCAGAAACCCAAAACAGCACAAGCAGCAAACCCGCTCTTATCACATAAGTTACTTTATATCTAACTGCCTATTCTGGTAAATGTCGTTATGACGAGAAGGAGGGAGCCCTCCCCTCATAAAATTTGAATCAGGATACGGAGCTCCAAAAGCAGCAAATGGGACACTAATAAATCAATGAGTTTTACAATCTTTCCCTCATTATCTCCCTTAAAAAGGCCAGTTTGTACCCAACTGTCACTTCTTAAGAATTATTGCCTCTCATGACTTCTCGAGAATAATTGCCTCTAGATCTAGATAATATACAGAATGTCTGTGTGAGGCCTCAAAGAGACATCAATCTAAAAATTATATTTTGTCATTCCTTAAGATCGTAAAATCTTTTTTTTTTCTCATAATTTGCTATTTTGCAGTTTCGACAAATTTATTCTTTTCCTCCAAGCAAAATTTTTCATGCATGTTTGATTAGGTATGTACTCAAAGGCGAGGGGTTTCAGACCCATTTCACCTCCAAAATTTCGAGACATTCCTGATTTCATCCATAATTTCTTTTTTCTACGCAGCACGATCCTTTTGATCTTTTTTTCAAAATTGTGCCATCCTCCCAGAGGTGGTTTTAGGGGAAGGACAGAGGGGGCACTTACCCCAGGCGCAGAAATTTCAAATAAATAACCTAACGGTTATAATCATTTTGTAATTTATTTTTATTAAAACAAAGTATAGTGTAAAGTTAAGAAATGAAAACAATTAATAAATTATTAATCGATTAATAAAACAAAAACAAATTAAAAAAATAGTCAAATAATTAAAATAATTATTGGTAATTTAATAGTAAACCATAAATCGATAAATTGAAAATATTGTTTTTTAAATGAAAATTGTGGCCTGAAATTTTGTGGGAGACAGGGGGAGGACACTAATCAAGATTTTTCCCCGGCCGCAAGAGAGGCCAGAACAGTTACTGCATCCTCCGAGAGAAATTCATGCACATATACCCATGCCTGCAACTCATTATTCGCATCGATAGCTGAGGTATTTTCTATTAAGAAAAAAAAGAGAATAACAACGACTCCCGAGTTTTCTTGGAATCAAAGGCAACGTTGCTGAACATTTTTCTTTTCAATTTTGCTTATCTTTTAGTCCGTAAAATTGAAGGATTTAATCCAAATCGTCGTGCAAGGTAGCCTTACCCCCCTCCCAATTAATGTTCCCGCATAGGCACATCCAACAGACACAAAATGATTCTGCAGCTTAAATAAAAAAAAATTAAGAATGTGGACTATAAGGACCATCACATATTTGGAATGCAGGGTTTGGGCCACCAAAAAATAACGAATCGCTTACGGATCGGTTACGAGTAGAATTGGAAGACCAGGAAATCCAAATTTGGATCTAGGCAGTTAGAAGATCAGAAGTTTTAAAGTTTTATTCCGCAGTTAAACCGGTTTTCGGTTTGGAATTTATTAACGATATGTACCGGTCGAGACGTTACAGGCTTACATTAAAATTCGAGCGAATTATGTAATTCACTAAAAAATTAAAAAGGATTTATGAAAGAGAAGACCTAACCTCATATACGAATTACTCTTGCCTTAAATGTAATTTAGGAATTAAAGAAATGACCCACATTCTTGCAGAGGGCCAACAGCTGTCTCATGTGAGAAGTATTTTTTTTCGGGGGGGGGGGGGGGGGGGTGATACCCTTGGGTTCCAGGGATCCGGCAAACGATTGTGAAAAGAATAATCGCCCAGATTTGTAAATATGGTAAAGAAGCAGCGACGAAAGGATAGCACTTAAGGTTTTTTAAGAAGGCAGAAGGAAGATAATCTTTTATGGTCTTTATTTTGATATGTGTATTGAATACTGCGCCGCGTGGTCTGGTTCAGTTATTACTTACCATTATTATCATCATTCTGAACAAAAATAAATTATCCAATTATGGTTTAACAATTCCTAAGCACTTATTAATTTTAAACTAATTGAAACAATAAAACATAAAACCAAGGCTGATAATTTTTCCAGGTGGTTATCAAATAAAAAAAAAGTATCAGGGCATCAAATAAAAGAAGAGCATCAAGCTTAAATATTTCTTTTTTTTCTTGTCGAGGAGTGCTTTGGACCAATATTGATTAAAAATGCCGTTTCTACCCCCCCCCCCTTCCTCATGCGTGCATGTATGTCGCTAGTACTGATTCACCCAACAAGCTCAACGAAACAAAATCGGCAGCTGACCAAAACAAAAAGGGACAAAAAACAAACGTATTTACATGTTTTTATTAAAGACGATATCAGCGAGACTAATATACACATATTTATGCAATAGAACTCATTCGAAAGGGAAACTGACCTCATGATAAAATATATATCTAAATCTTTAAGTGCACCAAAAATTAATAGCCTTATTTAAAATGTATCCAGACATAAAAAAATAACAGTACAATAAGTCTTTTTTAGATGGAGATATTCCACGATAAAGTTAATCTCTCCAATGAAAAGTAGTTCAAAAATTCTGGAAAAGCCCTCCATCGATAAATATTAATAAATAAGAAGCTAAATATTAAAGTTGTTCAGAACCGTTTACGCGTTATGACAGGTTTCAGAAATGAAAAACTTCCATTTTTTAACAGCCCCATTAGAGAGTCGAAAGAGAAGGAGAAAATGATGTTCCCTAGAGATAATAGTTACTGACTTCTTTGTGTTAATGACACTTCTAAAATGAATACTAGTAATAACCAGTAGAAAAAATTTGATCACCTAATAAAGGTGAAAAGTTACCGTTCTAAATTCACAACCAAATTTCCATCACAAGTAGTAAATCGACAAACACGGTTATGGGTAAACAGACCTATATCGAAAAAATTGACTCGAACCTGAATACCCACCATTCTGGATTTTGGTCGATGTGACTGATCCTGCGGCAAATACAAATCACGTGCTTCCACAAAATCAAGGCATTAGGATATACATTATACTTCGACACAGCTAAAAAGCGCCCTCAGGCCGAAGCCGTGGAGGGAGGTATCAGAAAATGTTCCAAGAGGGAAAGGGTAAACCACGAAAAAGATACGGATTTGGAACAGAGTTTTACTGGAAGGCCCCTGGTAAACCTTTCAGAAGGAGCTAGTAATTTTCTTCCTATCCACCCCCAATTCATATTAAAATATACGAAGTTTTGATTTCAGTTAAAAACTCAGTACGGACTTGTTAAATATTCCGACCCCAGCTTCATTTTTTGTCTCTTGCAAGAGACCAAAGAGAGCAGTCAGACAAAAAAAAATATATTCCTCAAGTGGGTTGTTTCATTCCATTTTCAGAATAGGTTGTCAGAGCCGAAAATAAATATCTGGACTTCATCTGAAAAGTAAGAATCCGTTCGAATCCCGTAGTTAGTTGTATTTAGTACTTTGAAAGCGTTATCAGAGGGGATACGCACTCTCCGCTACCGAGTGAACACCCCGAAGAATCACTTGTTCCGCCACACCACACCTCATCACACCATGCGTAGCCCACTTCCGCCGTGCGTGATTTGCTCTATCTAGTGGACTATACAACAGTTTAAAGTGAAAAATTCTTCGGTTGTAATTAAATCCGGTACTTGTATGATAGAGCCTCTACCGCTCAAGTTGTTCATTCATTGACGCATTATAGAACCTTTTTTCGTTAGTTTCTTTCAGCTTAGCGTGAGACAAGACAAAGAGAAGTGACAAAATAGATGGAAAATATATAATTTGGGCTATATATTTGTACATGGGGGGGGGGGGGGGTAAAATATTTGGACAGTGTGAAGTTAGAAAACAATTCTTACTTCATAATATGCAGAATAATTGTACCTAACACATTAGGCATGCAGACCCGCTATACTTTACACCCACCCCCTAATTTTATATTTTTATCATACTTAGGTGTATTTCATTAGAACTGAGCGTCAGAGAAACATATTAGAAGAATATTAGGTAGGGGCTATGTCACACAAGTACCCCCAAAACTAAATAATTCCGTTTGAAAACAATATGAAATTATGAGGTACTTGTTATAAGGAACGTACCCAAGAACTGAAGTTAGGTTAATCCTAATGAAATATACTAAATTTGATAAAAATATAATACTCTATTAACAAAATAATGGGAACTACAGCAAAAATTATGGAAAGCAGGTCGCCCAAAAAACGTTACATCAAATACCTAACTCGACCCCTAACCACCTCTATACATTAAATACTTCATTAAAATATACACACATCGTAGTTTTTCTCACTCAAAACAGGCAAATCATAACCGATTGCATAGAGGCAAACCGGTTTTGTCAGATCTTACAGAGCGAAATTTCCGTGTGTGTTCTGAATAATCAACAAGTACCAACTATGATTTCCCTTCCCAATGTAAAATCGATCATATATTAGATTGATTTTGAAAATTAATAAATACTCAGAAGGGGCTTTTTAATTTTTCATTGGACAGCATAAGATTTACGAAGAAACAAGTGTTTCCTACTCATTTGAATATTTTAGATTTGGTAATCTAAATCTTCTTCAGAGACTGACAAGCAATTCAGTTACAGACTAAAACTTGGGAAGAACAAAAAGATTATTTTTATGGATCACACCAAGATGTAATGACCGATTCGGAAAATCAAGCTTACTAAACAAACTCTTTGCTACTACAAAACTTGTGCAACCATGATTAGTCAACAAATCCAAAGTGAATTTTAATATAGTTGATGTCACTATATAAATAAAACGATAAGATCAGTACAGTCAAATGAGTGACTGAAATAAAACCGGTTTTTCAAAACTTGGCCTCTTTCCTGAACAAACGGAAGGTCCACAAGTTGGTAAACAAAATGGGATTCAGATTCGGCTAAATCGTTAAAGAAATGAGTTATAAACCGAATGCTTTATTGACCCTTTCTAAAACCAGGATTACGAAATGTCACGTTTTAAAATTAAGCGTTAATCAGATAACATGAACAAAAGAACAAAGAAACGAAGGCGAGCGGAGAAAAGCTTTTTGGGAATTCTGAACTTTCTATGGTAAAGGACTGTGTGCATGATCCCCTTCGCCATGTGGCGCCGACCCTGCCTCCATGTTTTCTATGGGCATCCCACTAGCATAGCCAAGATTTTTCTTGGGGGAGCAAGGAGAATAATCAGCTAAATATTTACTTGTGTGAGTGTAAAGACTACAGAAAACTTTTTTAACTCATTTTGAAGAAACTCCTAGTTTTTTTTACGCATTTACGAATTCTTGAGCTTCGAAGAGCAGATGTCTTTGCTGCACAGAGGAGAGGAGGACCCTTCCCTCCTAGATAATTCCAAGTGAACCACTGAGACAAAATGAAAAACAGTTAACTCCGAATAACGTTGATTTTGATTCCTCCTCCCCAGTTCCTAGGGGGGGGATATATGGTTACCCTTGGGGACACGGCCGGAATTAAGGCTTTGACGCTTCCAGGTCCAAGTGTTTTCGCCTCTCCGTTTTTGCTAGATTTTTGGAGAAATCCTCGAAAATTCGAGAAAAGTGTAAGCACTGAACAGAACGCAACTGATGAGCTAAAAGTAATGAAAGAGAAGTGTTACCGAACTTCAGCTGCCATTCAAATGAGACATATTATAGTTTATAAATGGCCACGGAATTTCTGTGACGTTTGAAAATCACTTTTCTGTGAATAGGCAGCGCCACGATTGAGTGCATCTGGGACTTTGACAAAAATCGCATTCCAGTTTTTGTTAAGAAATCGCATTCCAGTTTTTGTTAAGAAAATAAATCCCTTAGTGATAATTTATTGTGTCCCCTGTCATTTCGTGCCCCTTGGTCCTGACCTATTGGTAAATCCTGGCCTGCTTGGGATTGACCCTGCTTTCGTATGCACCCCTGATGGTAAACCAGCAATGCAAATTAGAGAAATTCCACTGTCTATGATCCTCAAATGTGGAGAAGAGGTCATAAGAGAATATTCAAAGGAAGTGGGAACTTCATGGGAGGGAGTGCAATGAATCTACGAACAGGGTGATATGAAGGAGTGTACACAGCTGTGTTAGCTTTGGGCAGTTTGATGCTGCAATTAGTTGTTAGTAGTAACTCAAGCTCAAAAATAAAATCTAATGTAAGCTATCCAGCCCTTTGGGTCCTTGATTATAAGATACACTGTCATGCAACAATGTGGTTTAGAATGTCTACACACCCTAAGTTCAATAAAGCAGAGGTCGGATTCCCCTGTGTAGTTAAACATTAGCCCTGGGAACAATTCGTGGTTAGGCTACATATATATATATTTTCAGGTGAACAACTTCTGCATGATCACGCCCGAATCAAAAAAAAAAGTTAAATAAATCTTGCCAGTAAGTTAAAATTCAAACTTGCTTAAGCAAATGACGAAGCTTGTGAGAAAGATAAAAAAAATTGTTAACCAAAATAAAACCACAATGGGTGATGGAAAAACACTTGGAAGTACTGATGCTGAAGACATTAAGCCAACGATTGAGTTTGGAGGTATGACTTTATTCCCAGGACTAATCTTCAGTTGTGCACAAGCACATAATTTTTTATTTAAACACTTGAAATTGCGACTTGGGAGTTAACACATCTTCATTATGCAGGGCGAATGCCAACCACAAGCTTACGTGACACTGTCACGTTCCTTGACCATATCAAAAATGTTTTCATATCTTTTCGTGATTAAATGTTGGTAAAATAGGAAAAGTAAAAGGAGCAAGAAGCCTCGGAGCTTTATTTTTGTTCTACTCTGAAATTTCATATTAAACTTTGTTCTGCTGCGACAGCAAAGAGCGTTAGAATAGAAACGCATGCCATTGGACTAATGTGAGGATAGTAGATGTCACGGATATGACAGTGGTCAAATATTGTTCTTATAGTGGACCTTCTGATAGATCGAAGATAAGCCAGATGTTTTCCGGAGAAAGCAGATAAGCATAGTTATGGCTACACGTTTCAATCACGATATAAATAAAAAACGAGCTTAAAGAAAAATGTAATTTGACCCCATTTGCTAGGGCTATACTGAAAGAAAAAACCAATGGTTAATTCACGTTCTAAGGATGATGGGTTGAAAAAAAAGATACCATGTTTTTAGGCAATCCAGTTTGGGGCAAACGAAAAGGAGCACGTCCACCAACAGGGTGGGAAAAGTCAAAATAGCAGCTAAAATCGTTATGGGAAAAAGTAACGAGTAGGGCTATGAACAAACTGGGGGGAGGAGGAGTGTGCACAGGTGTATTGGCATCAGTAACTTGGACTTACAACTATTATTCAGTGGTAGTAGTACTGTGAAACTTAACTGATCTAGTTTAAGAGCGTAGTATGCATGTTATATTTTAAATCTAATTTATACCTGCAATTAATTATTGATAGTCATTTAATTAACTTCTATATTTCGGTTCGTTCTAAAATTTGATGCGAAAACCTCATGACAACTATACAATATCTAATTTTTGGGGTTTTAAATTTTCAAAACTTAACTTCCTCCATTTCAAATTAGACTGAATTGGAGGCATTTTTGCACACGAGACAGAGTCCACTTTAGAATCAGCATTGAAGAGGCAAAATTAAATCGCCAGTCTGCTACTTGAAAGGTCAGCAAAAGCCAAACCCCTGGAATTGGTTAGCATGTATCTGACACCTTTAGAAATCTTGCTTTGATCTTGTCTAGTAACGGTGCTTGGAAATTTAAGAGCGAAAAATAAAAATGTTTATTGGCCTTTGTCTGTTAGATGTTTATTTAGGGCCAACTGAATGGATCCTATTTTCATTAAGTTGATTAATTTGTCAATGTATTTAATGTATTAATTTATTTAACTAAATGAATTTATTAAGTGGATTAATTTCTACTAGAATCCATTTGCACTGCCATGACGTTTATTTCTTCTACTTAATTATGAAAACAAAATTATCATTGAAAAAGCAAGATTTTTCTCTATTTTGCTTTAAACCATATGAAAGCAGTATACCCCTCTCACCAAAAAGAAATTGCCCACTAATGTTTTGGATAACTCAATTGAAGTTGAACCAAACAAGAGCTTCATTCATCCCCCTCCCACAAAAGAGGCTCAAAATTTGGATTCTAGTTTCACGAGCAGATTATGAAAACAGCTAGAGATGAAAATTACTCTGCATAATAGAAATTATGGCCTTACCTCCTTCAGAGAGCGATAGCTGGATACAGATAACTGTACACACTAATAGTAAGATCTTGGTCCTGGAACTGTGAAAGAGCATCATCTTTCTATCTAGAACTGCTTTAACACAAATTTAAAATATGACTATTTATCCTCAACAGATGACATCAAACATATCCAAGGAATGAGCCTCCCTAGAAAATAAAAATAAATTGCTTTAAAACACGTTCAGCAAATTCATGGGGAGATGGCAACACTTTTCATAGGGAGGGGGCTAATCATGATTCAAGTTATATTGCCTCTTGTGCTGCAGGTTTACTCCCACACATAGGCATACAAGTATCCTCGCTAAGTAGGGAATTTCCTGGTACTTGTGTATTATCCTGACCACACTCAAGAAGTGAAATTAGGCCAATCATAATGAAATATACCAAAATATGGTGAAAATATAAGACTTTAGTAACACAATTATGTAAACTTCAACACAGAATTATGGAAAGCAGACCATCCAAAATGCATTATATAAAATACGTAGCCTAACCAACTCTATATATTATGTATTTAATTAAAATATACGTACATAGTAGTTTATCTAACCCAGGCTAAGCTAATTACAACCAAATGCAGACAGGGAAACTGGTTTTATTCAGATCAATAACTTGAGTATGGCCAGGATATTGACAAGTACCAATTTTCCTAGTAGGATGAGTTAAACTGAAAATGTAGGTCTATACTTCTAAGATGTTCTTTGGGTTGATTATAGGAACGAGTTCCCCTCCCCTGTAGAAAAACAGAGAACCTTCCCCCATCCCCTTTACAAAAACGGAGAACCTTCCCCCATCCCCTACCTGCAAGTGGAGAACCTCCTACCCCAAGACTGATCTGAAGGATTTTCCTTCAGTAAACTGATATTGTTCCCAGGCACTGAAAAGACAAGCTATGCCTCTTGTTTCCCATACTCTTTGGGACATTTGGATATATGTAGGGCATGTAATGCTCCTTACAAATATAGATCCCCTTTATCCAGGCCCATGCAAATAAATTGAGTCAGCTGAATTACCCTGAACTGAAGTGTTATTAATGAATGTATGCTAAAAAGGTAACAAGTTCCCCCTTCAAATTCAAATTTACTAAAATGAAATTTTCGTGTCTCATGACAAAATCGGTACTGGTGCATTATATCTAACCCAGTACTATAGACTGTACAAGAAAAAACCCAGACAAAAGGGTATTTGCTAGATAAATGGATTGCAAAGCGTGATTTCTTATTGCGTTTACAATAGCCTATTTAGCATGTTGTTTTCGTGGTTTAGAGGGGGGGGGGGTACCTAGGGTAGGTTACATATTTAATATGTGTTATGCTTTACCCCCACCCCCCACTTCTAATGTGCAAATATATATCCCAAATTTGTTTCTAAACTAGGCCTAGACTATTATATTGTTGTCCTATTTTATTTCATTAGCATTAACCAAACTTGACTTCTTTTGTGTATAGCGGTGGGTTTGATATAATGCACAAGTACCACAAAATCTATGAAACGGTCAAATTTAGCCAGTCATAAACTATGATTGTTAATGATTTGGTCCAATCACTAATTTTTGATAAATTTTAGTTCACAGGTTATTGCAATAGCTAAGAAATAGACTTACCTGTCCATTTAGAATTTCATTCTGAATCTTGGTAGAGCCTAACATTTGTTTCCATTGCAAATGGTCAAATAGGCCTGTGTACCAGGTTAAAGTGCACATAGCCTATGCAATGGATTTTCCCCTACACCTACTATCTAGATACAAATGAAGAATTTTCAAAATGTTATGTCTTTTTTAGTTACCTCGCTTTGTTTGGGAAGGGATCACTTTCACCTTCAGCCTTCAGCAACAATAAAAATTATCCAAACTTCGATACTATTCTAAGTACTATTTAACATCCTCTTACTACAGTAACTAAAATTCAACTAACGTAATTTTGAATTTAAAATGTGCTCAAATGTGAACTCAGAGACATCTAGATTTATATATTATAGATAGTAGTTCAGACGTATTGGCAGTTTTTTTAACCCCAAATCAAAGCATAAACACATACAACAAGTACTGACAAAACCTATCCTCTCCACACAAAAAAAGTGACCCTTTATCCGTGTCTCCGGAGACGATTCCATACCTATGCGAACCTGGCGAGTAAATCACTATTTCCGTAGGTGATTATACTTGTTCCGTAAAAGCTGTATTAAATTTAATTTATTGGCTCGGAGCGATTAAGTAGTACAACATCTACCCTCTAGAGGCGCTGAGGTACGCGGGGGTCACTTTTGGAGAGTTTTGTCAGTACTTGGTCAGTATGTGTTTATACTTTGCCCCAAATCAACTGCTTTTCCACCTTCGCCCTGGGAGGGAGGGGTAGTACTAATCCAATATTGTTCTATTAGGTAGGCTTAAAGAGGAAAAACTAGAAACTCATATCAGTGGATACTCTTCAGCTTCAACAAGGGTTTAATAGGAATAAAAAATGCAGCAGTATTAGCCAGAAGAGTTAGAAAATCCCAAATAATCCAATTTTAATTTGTCAAATCTGGACTCCAATTTAAATATAGTTTGCTGTTTTTAAAAGCAGTTCACGTTCTACTTTCACTTAGATCCAATCAAAAGTCTTCTGAAAGTAAACAGGCTATTGTGTTATTAGCTTAATCTGGATTATAAAATAGTTAGGACTGGATCAGCCTGCAGAAGCAGTGTTGCCGCTCCTAGTGATTTATAACTGTTTCTAGTCATTTTTTATAATGCCTAAACAAAAAAAATCACTAAATCAGCACATAAATCACTACCTAATTGAAGAAAATCACAAAAAATTCACTAAAATCTAGTGATTTTGTTTTTAACCGGGCGGCAACCCTGTGCAGAAGACAATCTAATTTTTGAAAACTGTGCCCATTGTCACCTATTGTGCCCTCTCGGTAGGGATGGCTCTTTCATTGTCGATCTGGTGTAAAGCAAAAGTAAATATGAGGTTAAAGAAATGAACAAAACAATTTTCATTTTCTATTTACACTAGAAAATAAAAACTAGTGTGTTTATTTTCTTTTAATTGACTCTATGCTGGTAACATTAGATGGCGTTAGGTTTATTTTTTAGTCAAGTCGGATCTTCCTCTTTTATCAATTCTCAGAACGGCGTAGCTAGGGGGGTCGAGGGGCAGATGCCCCCTTTTTCTTTTAACACTAAGGTATGGGGGAGGGATAAACTGACATCATCCCCGGGCGCTGAAAACCCTTGCTACGCATCTTGTATCTCATACTTTTTAGATATATGTAGGATATACCAAAAATTCTTGATTTATAGATCTGTTTCTTTCTATTCTTCATTGTTTTCTGAATAAGTGCCAAGTATTTATAATTGATTTTTGGTTATTTGAGCATCAAAATATATTTTCTAATTTTTTAATTATCTTGATGTCCTTGTATTTCAATATTTTTCTTGGAAAGAATAGAAAATGGACCTTTCCTACCGCTTTTTAATGTACTCCTGTCCCTTTTGCCCCCCCCCCCCCGTTATGAATTTAAAAAAAAGTCTGATTCCACTTAAGATTTGGTATTCTATCTAAGAAAAATATTGTACTAGCTGGTTTTTCTGTTTCTTTTCTGTAGAATCCTTGTATCAGGGCGTGTCTGAAGAGGAAAGCTACTTTGCTAAGCTTACCTGACTTCCAAAAGCAGGAATCATTACCTGGTTATGACACAAAATCATTGTTTTACAGCGTCGTAAGTCTTTCATAGAAAGTTTTTCTTGCTAGAAGGTCAAATTTTACTATAGGCCTACAGTTCTCAAATGGTGTGGATTATGATAGTCTATCAGTGACCAACTCAAAACTTAAATGTTATCGAAGAAAATTTGATGATAAGTTATAATTTTTTTTAACTGCAGGTACCAGGAATCATCCCTAATATTCCTTTTACGAAACTCACTTTATCTTTTATGGTAATCAGACTAATCGAAAAAAAAACTTTCGTATTTAGCAAGAAGCTTTAGGAAAAAAAGCTTTCACATTTAGCAAGTGAGCTCTAAAAAAACCTCTTTAGGAGAGGCTACCAGGAGCATCACTTATGTAGGGGTTGGGGCACTCCTCCCACTGTTTTTAGACAGTCGGTAAAATAGTGGCACGAAGAACCACTATTTTACTGGCTCATTTTTTTTATTAGCGTAAATGGGCGGATGGAAATATATGACGGAAAATCAATGGAACAAGATTAGCCTTAGTCGGTAAAAATAAAAAATTACCAGCCAGTCGATTAAATCCATTGCCCCTCTCCCTACCCCCAAAAATTTTGACTAGTGACGCTTCTGGGGGCCATCGGCCTTGTTTATTGGTAATTTCTTTTTAAGAATAAGCGTAGCTAACCACTGCAGCCAATCTCTTAAAAGATAAAAAAACTTAAATAGAAAAATCAACGTTAATAAGTTCAAAAAGGACATGGGCATATCCCATAAGGCCGAACAAAGCATTTGACAAAAATGAAGAATAAATCAATTTGCTCTCAAATGACTCTTCACTCCTATGGGATGTATAATATGGGATGTAATGTTAGAAGGCTGCAGGAAAACCTAAGTGTTAGTAAAGTAAATTTACTCTTATCATTAGCAACACTATTTTAACAACGACACACTTCATGGGAGGGGGGGAGTGATCAGGTAGCTAGGGAAAGTACGGGTAAATGCCAAACTAGATGTTCAATGTTGATTGAATTCCAAATATCACAAACGTTATTTCAATTTCAAACACCACTATACGTCTAGATGGCGCTGATGGTGTTTACATGGTGTTATGATGGTTTTACATGGTTACATGGTGTTATTGCGCTGATATTGTTACATCCTTGTAGCATACTTAACTGATGCCTCATCAATGTTCAGTAATGTGGCTGCCAAATCACTGGAGGCTAGTCCAAAAAAAGGCACCCAAAACCTAAGGCCAAGGTAACGCAAAAAAAAGGATAAACCTTTCATCGCGGTTGAAGACAATCCATTGGTTTAAGTAAATTGAATCCCTTATGATCTTTTGTGGGAAGCCACAAAGAACTTATAGCTCTCTTTGGGGGTCACAATTTATTTATTTAGGATTCGGTCTACATCAATGTAACAAGGAAGTAGCAATAAAGCAAAAAAAAACATTGTGATTAACGAAAAAGCAGCAACAACATATAAATGTAGGGGGCAGAAGCAAAATTCTTGTTTTAAAACGAAACAATAGTAAAAAAAAAAAAAAGAAAAGAAAAAAAAGAGAAAAACGAGGATTAACGAGAAATTATTTACAACAAAATTCTTGTTTGTAGTGATTTTTTTCGTTTAAAGCTTGATTTGTATATTCAATTTAAGTTTTACTCGTCTTAGGATTTATTTATTCATTAATATATGTTTTTTGCTATAACTTTTTAAAAAAAAGTATTCAGATGAACGAAAAAGCAGCAACAACATATAAATGTAGCACCTGCGAAAAATAAAATCAACTTAAAATTCTAGCACAAATAAAACTTAACTACAGATGGTCTACTCTTTTTTTTTTTTCAAAAGTCATGAAAAAACCATAACCATTATCCCTTAGGCTAGTCTAATTTACGACATGAACAATTTAAATTTAGAATGATAATATAAACTGTAAAATTTTCAAATTTTCCCAGGGGGACCTGCACAACAAAGGGACAAGCTTTAGAGGGCAGGAAAGAGATCTAGGGACCCCAAAATTCGACTGAAGGCCTAAATTACTCTAGGTTTCTTAGACTGAAAGAATCCCCTTGTGTGAAGCACTGCATAATTCTATTGTTGAAACAAAAATGTCTGTCTAACTTTCTAACTACTATTTCTATATGTTAATATTTTATTAAGTTTTTTTGACTGCCTTGAGGACTAAATGCGTAGATGCAAAGAACCAAAATTTAAAACGATGTTTCCAGGGGGAATGTATCCCTAAATAAATGCATCACTTGGCAAAATCTCTAGAAAATTCAGGGAGTTTTCTGTCAAACACGTCTTGGAGGGGTCTAGCCTCCTACGTCTATGTGAGATTATAGCTCCGGAATCAAGAAAAAACGGAAAATGTTTTCTGGGCGATTGTCACACTGCGCCATTTACTGAGATTAAACATTTACACCATTTACGCCATTAACATATACGCCATTTAAACACTTACTGAGATTCAGTCTTGAGACCCTTTAATCGATGTTTGTTAATTATGAGGGAGGATATTGTGAGGGGAGATAGGGGGATTGTGATGAAAGAAATGCAGATAAAATGATATACATTTTAGTTGTTATCTGCAACGTAAGTCTATTTCTCCAAGTTCTCCAAGATTTCTGAAAGATTAGGATCTGAAAGTGCACTTTTGGCTTCTAGTGTTTGGTTCCAGTTTTGATTTTGGATCGATAGAATTACGACTAACTGATGAAATTATTGGGGTCACATGGTGAAAATGGGCAAGGGCCACCTACTTTATGACGTGCGGAGTTGAATTCCTCCTGGCATCAGAAGACGTGGGCAAAAGAAGCAAACACTAGGCAAATGCCTTGAGAAGGATGCTGCGCTGTTGAGATTGTCGCTCAAAGAACTTTGGTCAAAAGAAAAAGAGCGGTCGTCGTGGAAAGGCAGCGTTGTCGCCTTGTTCACCAGCCGGGGTGGGAAGACCTAAGTCTAAGTAAGTAAGACTTTTGGGTGTAGAATACAGAAAAAAAGGCACTGTACAAACTTTATAGCCCAAATCTCCAAAGAGGACTTTGTCTATCAGATTGATATTGCCCGTGCCATCTTTTTATTGTTCATTCCTTTCACTCGCATTAATCAATGATAAATTTATCTCGTCTTTCACTGCTGAGGTTTTTTCATTCACAGGAGGTACTTGATTGAAGACACACTGTTCAAACTCTTTATTGTCAATTTCTCCAATTTCATTAAAAAGTCGATATTAAGTCGCTTTTAATCACCCTTTGCAATTTTGCACACCAACCTGTGCATTTTAATTATTGATTTTAGAGTTTTATCATGGGAAACTATTGATACTACAATTTTAAACAGCTTACATAAAAAGGGTTTAGTAGATAGAATGTAAAGCGTAAGAAAATCCACTAAAAACAATTTTTGGGCCTAATCAGCACAGACGCGATGAGCCCAAGAGATAATACCTTCTGTTTTTTTTTTTTTTTTTTTTTTTTTAGGGCAGTTTACCCTGTACCAGATGAAATGGGATGAACAGTTCAATTTTTGATACTCCGAATTTGATACGCTTTATTTGACAGACCGAGTTTTTGATACGCCGAATTTTGATACGCTTTAAACTTAAGTACTTAGAATCTAGTTTCTACCGGGCCATCTGTAACGCATAGGGGGTCGACGACCCCTCTTAAAATACACCGCATGGTTGCTGCGGCAACGAAATCTTCTCACTGGGGTCGCATGACGTATGGGTGCACGAGAGATCACGGTTGTACGTGGGTAAATTTATTTGGTTATAAATCATTCAACCTGCCCTCCTAGAAGTCTTGATAGGTAAAAAAAACAAACTAGCTTGATATGTTTTATTTGAGCTTAAATTTAATAGCTTAAAATTTAATAAAGTGCTCATTTTTTTTCCTAAGCAATTCTTATTTCTTTCCTTTAACCTTACACAGACTTGGCAAAGAGCCTCCTTCACTATCTTTTGTGTGATGAAAGTGAGCATCATTGGCTCTTTAAGCCAGGCAAAAATACTTGGCTGAGATGCGTTAGTTTGCCATAGTGTCCTCGTAAAAAGTATCTCAGTTTGGATTGTAACTCTGGCCTTTGAACTTCACTACAATTTGACAGCAGCTTAGGTTTCCAGCCCTTAGAAATGTCCCTTTCAGTCGTCCAAAATTGGACCTTTCTCTCGAAGAAGTAGTTTTAAGGGCTATCTCATAATACCCTAAATTTTTATAGAATTCCTCAATTTTTATATGTTTCCGTGGGGAACCCTCAATAAATATGACCCTGTTTAGGCATCCAGTGTCACCTTACATTTAGGGAGACTCAAAACCCCCAGACAAATAGGGGCTACTCTGTGCACAATCCTTCTTTTAGACGATTTCTAGATCATATAATTTGATTTTTTTTAGGGGCAGGGGGGTTTTGAAGAAACATCCCTTACTTAATGACTTCTAGGCTATAGCGTACGACTTATGTCTAATAGCTGTACGTTGTGAACAGCTATTTCTAATTTGTCTTCAGAAACAAAAAAGAACGAAGAACTGAATACTACGTGCACAAAGACGTAACATAAAAAGCTTAAATTTGGATTCGTCTTTTCTTCAAAACGGACCGCCATCGGAAAAAACTTGCTGAAATAAACGCATCGTTAATATCTTGCTGACGCACCAACAACACAAGAGAATCTGGTCGATAATCAATTCTGATAGTTCTCATCCAGCTCTGGACACACTCGAATCTGCCATTGGTTCTTTCGACAGCAGTAACTGTGGCAGATACAGTTGCTGCCAATTTTCACTGACGATTAGGTTGCTTTACGATGATGCTAATAACCATGCCCTTCAACAGTGACTTCTCTGAAGTAAGTAGTACCTTGGAAAATTAAAACAAAATTTTAAGCTTTATTTAAAAACAGTGGAATCTGGAGCTTGTTCTGCATTAGGGAAGAACGTTTTTGCTTCCCCGAGATCTGTATTTGAAGTCCTTTTCCTTCACAGAGGTGAAAGTACGGCACAAAATGGCATGCACAGACGCATTGAGATCTTGGCTTGTCTTTGAGCTCGGTTGTTAAAACGAGGTTGTCCACTTATCGAAAGTTCATTTTAGTTCAGTACTTTCAGGAACAATATCACCAGTAAAAGGCGTAAAAGGGTCTTGAGACCAGGGGAACTTTTGCTATGGGGCAGAGAGGGGAGGGGGGCAACTTCTCCCTCCAGACCTAAGTTACCCCCCCCGACCTTAGTTTACTCCCCAGCTGAAATTTAGTTTCCGCAAAAAATCTTGTCAAAATTAAGATAAGGCTGCATAATTCAAGTATCCAGAGAAACAGGTCGATTTTCTTTAGTATATCTTTGCCTTTATGGTAATATAAGACTCATTTTTCAGTTTTCACTTTCATTGTCACTTGATTTGGGAAAATTGGCTCCAACTTTGCCCCCCACCCCCAGGATTTTGACGAAATTATGCCACTGCTTGAGACCTAGTTTAATTTAAACGACCAGTAGTAGTTTGAAATTTGAAAATATTCACTGGAGGAAGAAAAACGGCTTGGACCGTCTCTGACTGAATTGAGTGCTCGGAAAGTAGACAATATAGACGTCCTTATAAAAGACCGAAGGTGTATCACCCTTCGTTCCATCTTCGGAACAAACCTGCTTACAGTGCCAGTGTTTACAGGCAAGTGCCGGCAAAATACACTCTTAAGCTTCCACTCTTGAACAGTGGTATCAATTCACGGAAATATAGTGCAGGGGGGATATTTCTTAGAATCTATGGGGTAATATTCTTATTTTTTCAATCGAAATAAGAAAAAACCACCAATGGACGCCACTGCTCTTGAAATTGTTAGAACCCTTCTTGGTTCAATAGAAATCTTTACAATTTTGTTCTTAATCATAATTTTATGATAGGAAATCATAGGAAAGAACTGTAATTATGAATTAATAATGCTGAAATATTTATAAATTTTTAATTTTTGTACAATATTTTTTATGAAATTTTATATCTTATCAGAAACTTTATTTAACTCATGTCATCAAATCTCATCCGCCAAGCACATTGTCTTTATATTATTAAGCCCTAGTTTGTTATGCTATATTATCATCTATGATTTAGTAATAAAGAGATGTCTCTCTTCATACTTACAAACGAATAGACGCAAAAGCGAAACATTGAGACTTTCGAGTAAAATGAGGCAGGGTTTTTTTTCTTTGTTTTTAGCTGTAAAAAAAAATTTTATATTAGTTTGTTAGTTGTTGTTTTTTTCCACGGCTCAATGAAAATGTTTCAAAACAGCACATTAAAGGGCAAAGAAATATGAGCTGGTAGCAAAAACAGATGAAAATCACACTGAAAACCCCAAAACGGCCATTTTTGCACGAAATGTGTGCCCATGGTAAAACTATGTCCGGTTCGTAGTATAGCCGCAGTTGTCAATGAAATAAAAGGGTTGTACGCAGCTCGTAATTTCTCGAGTTGAATATTGTTCAACTTTCAAGCGTAAAAGCAAAATTTGTGATTTACCTATCAGATTCAAGAGTTAAGGAATAATTTATTTGAAACTAGAAAAGATCAAACCTTGAAACAGCAGTTGTTTTTTTAATCTGTAGCAGAAATGTGTCAAAAGCTAAAAAGAAATACTATTAGCAATGAATAGCTGGGAAATAATTAGTGTTGATGCAAGCTTTTCAAACAAATTTCTTGTAATTTTATTTTCCGCCATTTTTCATTGTCATTTAATTTTAATGTCGGTTAATTTAATTATCTTGTCATTTAATTTTCCATCTAATTTTATTTTAATTGAAATACAAATTTGACGGTAAAGTAAAGAAAAAAACCATGTAGATCACAAAACTTGTCTTTTTATTTATCAACAGTTGGCTATGGGGATGTTTAGACATTAAACAATCAATGTTTCTTCAGAAAAACTGATTTTTTTCGAATCACTTGCTGCACAGATGTCATTAAAGAAAAAATGGCGAATTTTTTTTCAAAACACTTGGTTAAGTCGTCATATTCCAGGTCAGTGCCGCCAAGTAGATTAATGTCAATCAAAGAGGAGAATTAAATAATAAAAAGCCTAAAAGAAGAAATTTATCTATTCAATTTATCACAAGACACGGTGTTGATAATAGCAATACTAGTTTAGTGGAAATTTACTCCAAAAAATTGTTGGTGCATAGAAAGGATATGATATTCACTAAACTGGCAATGCTGTCAATGCTCTGTTTTTAAAAGCATATTTTCAACTACATTTGGTGCATATTTTCTGTTTTGAAGTGTGTTTTGTGCGATATAACACAAAAATAACATTTAAAGAATTTCATCTGTTATTTTCACCTTCATCAGTGGCTAAATGATTTGCATAATAATTTATATGGCAAAAGACAGAGTTGACGTTCAACAATTAATTTTTCGTCAAAGAAGAATTACTTTTCTTCTTATTACTTTTTGGGAGATGATAAAGTAGATGAAAAAAATTAAAGAGTAATGTGTTCCATTAAGAATAACTTTAGGGTCTGACCAGCCCAAAAATGAGTGGCCCATGGGAAAATGCCGTTTTGTAAACATACAATCAATCTTTCTTAAAAGATAGCCTTTTTCTCCTTACTTACTATAAAGTGTAAAATTAGTTGGAAGGAAGGGGGAGGGGCTTATCCAAAACTAATCCACTAGCAGGGATACCCTCGTCAAGCTTGAAGCGACATCTTTTTGGCTAAGAAAAAAAAATTACAGCCCTATGTCTCCGTTTTAAAAAGTGTGCTTTAATTCCATTGGTCTATTTTTTGAGAAGTCAATCATGATATTTTATATAGCTAATTACGCTATTCCTTAATTGTGTGTCAAAATGGAAAGCCTTTTGATGTCTAGTCGTATTTATTCGTTGTTGTGCGGTTAAGGTACGAAGTGAGGTTAGGTGATTAGTGATTATTGATTAGTGCTAAGTGGTTAGAGCTTTTTTGAGAATAACGCTGCTGCGGTTAAGGTAGGAAATAAGGTTAGCAGCTGGTTTCGTACTAAATCAGGAGTTAAGCATGGTTGTGTTCAATCCCCCTTTGTAGGGATCATTTTGATGGACTTAGTTTAAAGGAGCACAGCAAAGGCAATGGGAGAACATGGAATCAAATGGAGAGGAAATACTTTCCTGGAGTTAGATTATACTGATGATTTAATTATCCTAGAAAAAAGTGTGGGCAAAATGAATGAACTTTTGGAAGTTTTGTGAGTTCCGGGTGCTTAAATAGGTTGGAAAATTAATGTTAAGAAGACTAAGTCGCTAAGGTTAGGAATAAGTGATGATGAAAAGGTGACTATGGGTAACAAAAAGATTGATCAAGTAGACAGCTTCACTTACCTTGGTAGTATTATTAGTAAAGACGGTGGGAGTAAAGAAGATGTTAAAAGTAGAATATCCAAGGCTCAGGGTATTTTTCACAGTTGAAAAAAGTTTGGAAGAAAAGGAATGTAAGTCTTATTTATTTGTTTGTGTATGCGTGTTTATTTGTTTGTTTGTTTGTTTTTTTTCCCCAGGGGTGATCGTATCGACCCAGTGGTCCTAGAATATCGTGGGAGGGCTCATTCGAACGGAAATTAAAAGTTCTAGTGCCCTTTTTAAGTGACCAAAAAACATGGAGGGCAACTAGGCCCCCTCCCACGCTTATTTTTTTCCCAAGTCACCCGATCAAAATTTTGAGATAGCCATTTTGTTCAGCATGGTCGAAAATATGATAAATATGTCTTTTAGGATGATTTAATCCCCGAAGTTCCCAGAGGGAGGGCTAAAAGTTATGAACTTTACCAAATGTTAACATATAGTATTGGTTATTGGGAAGTATACAGAAGTTTTCAGGAGGTTTTTTTTCTGGTATTAGGAGGGAAGGGTGGGTCGGTGGTTATGTTGGAGGATCTGTTCATGAAGGAAGTTTTCATGGGGGAAGGGAAATTGCCATGAAGGGGGTGCCGGACTTGCCAGCATTATTTATTGGTTATTGGGAAGTATACAACCATTTTCAGGAAGGATTTTTTCTGGAGGGGGGGGGGCTAGAGGAGGGGGTTACTCTGGAGAATATTTCCGTGGAGGATGTTTCTTTGGGGTAAGGGACATTTCTATGAAGGGGGCGCCGGATTTCCAAGCATTATTTAAAAAACGATCAGAAATTAAATAAAAAAAAACAAGTTTTTTCAACTGAAATGTAAGAAGGAATATTAGAACTTAAAACGAACAGAAATTATAACGTATGTGAGGGGGTTCTCCCCCAAGTCAATACCTTGCTCTTTACGCTACAGTTTTTTTTAGTGCTTTCAAAAGAGCTATCTATTCTAATTAAACGGCCTTTGTGATTCAGGGGTTTGTGAATCAAATTTTTTTTTTTAACTTTTAACGTAAAGAGCGTGGTATTGACTAAGGGGAGAACCCCCTCATATACGTAATAACATATACGTAATAAAAAAAAACAATAAAAAAACAAGCGATACGGCTCAATAGTAATCGAAACTTTTAAAAACGGAATTTTGATGTCAATAAATGTATCAAAAGAATGTGTTTATAATGCTGATCCTAAATATATAAATTTTATTAAGTTTAGTATTACTCATCAAAGGCTACGAGCCTGAGAAAATTTACCCGATTTTTTAAAGAGGGGGGAAACATCCCCTACAAGGGAAAGAATTTTAATGAAAATCACACCGTCAGATTCAGCGTATCAGAAAACCCTATTACATAGGTTTCAAGCTCATATCTGCAAAAATTTGCAACTTTGTATTTTTTGCCAGAAGAAAAATATACGAATATAGAAGTTAGTTACGTAAGTTAATTTGTAAAGACATCCATTTAGCAAAAGAAAAGTAAAATTTTTATGCAAATAAAAGCTGCATTAACTAAAAAACGATCAGAAATTAAATAAAAAAAACAAGTTTTTTAAACTGAAAGTAAGGAGCGACATTAAAACTTAAAACGAACAGAAATTATTCCGTATATGAAAGGGGCTGTTCCCTCCTCAACGCCTCGCTCTTTACGCTAAAGTTTGACTCTGTCTCACAACTTTATTTTTTAAAACAATAAAAAACTTTAGCGTAAAGAGCGAGGCGTTGAGGAGGGGACAGCCCCTTTCATATACGGAATAATTACATTTCAACTGAAATGTAAGAAGGAATATTAGAACTTAAAACGAACAGAAATTATAACGTATGTGAGGGGGTTCTCCCCCAAGTCAATACCTCGCTCTTTACGCTACAGTTTTTTTTAGTGCTTTCAAAAGAGCTATCTATTCTAATTAAACGGCCTTTGTGATTCAGGGGTTTGGGGCTGTCCCCTCCTCAACGCCTCGCTCTTTACGCTAAAGTTTGACTCTGTCTCACAACTTTATTTTTTAAAACAATAAAAAACTTTAGCGTAAAGAGCGAGGCGTTGAGGAGGGGACAGCCCCTTTCATATACGGAATAATTACATTTCAACTGAAATGTAAGAAGGAATATTAGAACTTAAAACGAACAGAAATTATAACGTATGTGAGGGGGTTCTCCCCCAAGTCAATACCTCGCTCTTTACGCTACAGTTTTTTTAGTGCTTTCAAAAGAGCTATCTATTCTAATTAAACGGCCTTTGTGATTCAGGGGTTTGTGAATCAAATTTTTTTTTAACTTTTAACGTAAAGAGCGTGGTATTGACTAAGGGGAGAACCCCCTCATATACGTAATAACATATACGTAATAAAAAAAAAACAATAAAAAAACCAGCGATACGGCTCAATAGTAATCGAAACTTTTAAAAACGGAATTTTGATGTCAATAAATGTACCAAAAGAATGTGTTTATAATGCTGATTCTAAATATATAAATTTTATTAAGTTTAGTATTACTCATCAAAGGCTACGAGCCTGAGAAAATTTACCCGATTTTTTAAAGAGGGGGGAAACATCCCCTACAAGTGAAAGAATTTTAATGAAAATCACGCCGTCAGATTCAGCGTATCAGAAAACCCTATTACATAGGTTTCAAGCTCATATCTGCAAAAATCTGCAACTTTGTATTTTTTGCCAGAAGAAAAATATACGAATATAGAAGTTAGTTACGTAAGTTAATTTGTAAAGACATCCATTTAGCAAAAGAAAAGTAAAATTTTTATGCAAATAAAAGCTGCATTAACTAAAAAACGATCAGGAATTAAATAAAAAAAACAAGTTTTTTAAACTGAAAGTAAGGAGCGACATTAAAACTTAAAACGAACAGAAATTATTCCGTATATGAAAGGGGCTGTCCCCTCCTCAACGCCTCGCTCTTTACGCTAAAGTTTGACTCTGTCTCACAACTTTATTTTTTAAAACAATAAAAAACTTTAGCGTAAAGAGCGAGGCGTTGAGGAGGGGACAGCCCCTTTCATATACGGAATAATTTCTGTTCGTTTTAAGTTTTAATGTCGCTCCTTACTTTCAGTTTAAAAAACTTGTTTTTTTTTTATTTAATCTCATCTAGGATTGGTACTAAAATCTTTGCATCGGCTCTAGTGTTTGGCTAAAAACTTTCATATAAAAATTAGAACGACACTAGAAGTGTATGTATTATTTCCAAATCATATCTTTCTAAGCGATTTTTATAATTAATTAAAAAAAAAAAAAATCTAGGAATGACCTTTTCTTATGGTGGAGTGAAATGGAACCTTAAGTATAGAAAAGTACATTTTTAAGCCCATTGCTTCTAAATCAGATGTACAGTTAGTAATTTTCATTGTCGCAAATATCCATCATAGCATATGGGCGTATCTTTGATTCCTCAGACCTAAAGAAGTGTTATCTTAAGATAATATTTTATCTTACTAATATTTTAATGAGCCGTTAGTTAAAATGGCACAATTTTGGCTTAGAGTTTCTTAACTGGGAAAATAGCTACATTTAGGATTATGGCTTATTGCCGAAACAAATTGATATATGCAGGGTTGCCAAGAGCTATGATCAAGCCTACGTGAAACACAGCTTCTAGGTAGTTTTGCCCCTGGTAATATATCATTAAATTGCAGGATTCAACTTAATTGAAGCGTTTAATTTTTCAATTTTGTTTGTAAGAAAACTGGGCTTCAGGAATATATGTATATTTGGGGAAAGCTCAGAATTTGGTTTCCCAGCCTTTTCCGTTCCGGCAAATCTTCAATTAAGTGTTACCAATAGGTGGGGGAAGGGGGTTCACATCTTTATTCCTTTGGTGAAAATACCTTTGTTTTACATCTTTCTTAGAAAAAATCGAAAAAAGGCCCAAAATGTCTCCCCCAAAGTTCCGAAAAAAATACGCAGTTTTGTGCATTATCATGAAAAAAAAAGCCTTGCCCGACCCCTATATTCTTGTGAAAAATTTAGTAACTAAAGAATGAATAGATTGCTGAAGAAATACATAGGCCTATACAAGAATTTGAAATAAGAGCTTAATTCTCTTAAAGGTTAAAAGTGGCTTTACCCGAAGATTAATTTTAAAACATTGTGAAATGACAAGAAGCGCCAAAGGGCAGCTGCCCCTAAAAATGTTGTATTTAGCCCTTCACACAAAGGCTTTCACTCCAAAAACATGTGCTGCCACTTTCAAATAAGACTTTTTTGAATTTTAAGATAAGATAGAGATTAATTCTCAAATGGCTCTCACTATTAGACCCCGAAGCTGCGCCGAAATAAAATTCAGCAGCAGCGCTCCGCCGCCACGTCGAAAACTGATCGGCAGCACGCCGTCAGTTGATCGGCGTTTGTTCTACTTTTAGCAGTTTTTTGCTTGTTCTTTAAAAGTTTCGAAAACTAAATTGATGTCAATTCTTTTCAAAACACCTTCCAAGAAAGAGTTCTTGGGGTACACAATTCCTTTTCAGCTTCATTACCATGACCAAACCTGGGACAAAATAAGGACGCGAAGGGCGGAGGTTCGATTCTTGGTGTGGCCTGTTATTTGGTTTGGGACAGGGGTCAGTGGCGTGACTCTGTAAGCTCAGCCATATTCAACCAAGCTCTAAATGGGTACCTGGAGAAATCTCGGAAAGATAAGCAGGAAGGGTCTGCGAAAGCACAGGATGGCTGGCCCCCATATCCCCCCATTGCACTTCCTGACTGAAGGGCCTTGAAACGAAGATCAACACCGCCGGTTTCGACTTTAAGGGTCTAGTGCCGTATCCTTTACCTTTTTACCTTTTGACCTAGCGAGGTACTGGAACATCATAGAGAGCAGTTCAAGCGCTCATTTGAAAGCTAATTTTTAGATCTAATCGCTGTTTATTATAAATTCAACTTTATAGCGCCATCAAAAAGTGCAACACGGCACCCAAAAAGTGCGTTTTGGTTGCCATTTATAGAGTGGAAAGACTGAGAAGAATGAAAAAGGTACCACCACAATATCCATTGTTGAAAACCTTAAGCCTGAGGCTTACAATCTCCCCTCTTGTATATCCTTCCTCTAAATATTTTACATAAACTTTCTACTGGCTGCAAGAACTAGCAGTCTACTGCATTTTTTTTAAATTGTAATTTGCTAGAAAGTCTCATTTAAAAGCTAGTTTTTATATCTAATCTTTTTTTTTATAAATTTGACCTGATAGTGCCATAATATAGTGCCACATGGCACCCACAAAGTGCACATTGGGTGCTATCTCTGGAATGGAATGGCTAAGAAGAATGAAAAAAGTGCCATCATAATCTCAACCCCCCTAAGCCTGAGATTCACAACCTCCCCTCTTCTATATTCCTCCCTCCCAGTTCCCTTATCATTTTTCATACTTCTTCATGCTTTCATACTTCCTCTTCTACTTTTGTTAGTCTACTGAGTAACAGAAGTAGCAGGCTACTGCAACATCTTAGTCCGCTGTTCGTCTCATTTTAAAACTAATTTTCATACTGAAATGCTTTCTATACTCTTGTCTTGACAACACCGTCATAAAGCACCATATGGTACCAAAAATGGGACTTTTCACTACCTATATCCGGAGCGGAAATGCTAGGAAGCACGTAAGAGATACCATCATAATATGCATGATCGAAAGCCTTTAAACCTTAAACATCGATTTTGAATTTCTCGTTTTTGTACAATCCCCTCCCATCCCCCAAGCAAGTTGCATTAATCGTTGGCAGATTAGCATAGGCAGCAGACTACTGCAACATCGTGGACACATTGTCCATGACACACTAGTCGCATAGGAAATAACTGTGAAAGATGGTCGAGTAATCGAGTTACTATTGCATTTATGTATGAAGGGGCATAAAATAAGATCAAATAACACATTTCACACACGATAGACACTTCACTACCTGACTCTAAACTGAAACTAAAAATCTGACCGTGAGTTAAAATTAAACTTGAAATTAGCTTTGATCAAGATTGAAGGGACGATTGAAGAGTCGATTGTAGGTTGATTGAAGCACACGTAAATCAATTGACGGAAGCTTTTGATCAAAATGACTGACCGTCTAGGGCGTCCTTTAGCTTTATATTCGGCAAATAATGCCAAATAGGCATTGCAAGTATTTTATACTATTTAATTTAACGTTCTGCGAATGTAGGAACGATAATGAAAGACAAAAAAAGCCATTATAGCAAAATTGACGAATAGCCAATATAGCAAATAGCCAATTATAGCAATAGCCAGTTATAGCAAAATAGCCGAACAACGAAAGATAAAAATAGCCATTTACATAATTTAGTTTTATCTATAAAGGAAAAGGAAAAACATATGTTTTGGAAAAATTCGTTACATTTTTGATTTATTTTTTCTAAGAAATTCGAAATATGCGTAGTATTTTTCCTTTTTGCTTTGGGTAAAAAGCATGTAGAAATTTTGTTCAGGAGGAGAGAAATGAGGAAATAATTCGTGATTTGAATATGAAAATTTTTCAGTTTTGACACTTGAATAAAAGGAGTTTTCAAGCGTGAATAACTCTATTTCAGCTTTGTGTATTTTTAACCAGTTTTTTCTGGGAGTGAGGGGGGGGAATTGGACAAATTCCTAATCATACATGCTTTCCGAGTGCCACCGTACATTTTACCTGAATAAAGCACAGCTTAAAACCTAATTCTTATATTACTGATTTTAAAGTTAAACATTTATCTGAAAATGAAGATAAATGAGTTTGGACTCGTATCTAAGGGATATGACACATGGCACAGGTGTTCAGATCAAGAAACTTTCCCTAGATCTCCAATATTTAACTCAATTATCTCACGGCTGTATCGGAATTTTGGTTAATAGATTGGAAAGAAAAACACCCACTCGCTTTTTTTTCTATATTTATTCAGAAAATTTAATGGACGAAAATATGTATATATATATATATATATATATATATATATATATATATATATATATATATATATATATATATATAATATATATATATATATATATATATATATATATATATATATATATAATATATATATATATATATATATATATATATATATATATATATATATATATATAATATATATATATATATATTATATATATATATATATATATATATATATATATATATATATATATATATATGCAGGGGCGTAGCTACAGCATTTTTATTGGGGGGGGGGAGAGGGGTCCATATCTGGATAGCCAAGAGACATGGTCTAATAACAATTTTTCTCCGATTTTTTTTTTTGGGGGGGGGTAAATGCCCAAAAACAGCGACGAAGACCACACTGCCTTTCCATAACAAACAACAAAAGTGCGAAGAGAAATAGGGAAATCTTTTTGCAAGACAGTGGAGATAATTTGAATGAATATTTCGGCCCTATGTCCAAGGGCCGTCCTCAGTAAGACCGTATGCACCTAAGTTGTCAAAATAGTGTAAGGGTCAAATCTTGGACACGGCTTGTGGAATAAATATTAAACTTTCAGGGAGCGTTGAGGGCAAAGTGAACCTCAAATTTTGACTTAAGGGAAGGGAAAGAAGAACAGATACTATTTTTTTCCGACTTTACTGAACGTTTTACGCTATAAGCCTCTGGGAGACGTAGAATATACTGAATTACTTTGAGTTACGTCCTAAACTCCCCTTTTGGTCACCTTGGGACCGTATCATTAGCATGTTCATGGATTAGCTTTTCATATGATGTTTCACCATCTGCTTGTTTTAGAAGGCATAAAAAGTCACTTTTGGAGTTATCACGCTTTTTTTCTAGGTCATCCAGGATTACGGCTTCAGTGGGCTGTTCCTCTGAAAACAGCTTATAGTAAGCGTTATTTCTCCATTCGATGTATATGACCCAGCCACTTTCTGATGTAGTTGCTGTGGGTACACTTTCTGAAGGATTGTTGGCTCCCGCTTCAGTTGCTTTCAAAGGTCTTCGTCTAAGATTCTGTCTTGATACGTTATTCCAGGTATACAGCGGAAACATTTTGTCTCTAATCGAAGAATCGTAATGTCAGTTGCAATGATAGGTGATGGTTCTAAAAAGGGGTAATTGCCTCTTGACAAGGGCGTATCCTGGATTTTTATTGGGGCGGGGGGGAGGGGTACAAAACGCATCAAAAATTGGTTTCAATGCATTTTTTACGTTTTTATGAGTCGATTTTTTTTTTTGGGGGGGGGGGGATAAAACCCCGCCCCTCCTCCCCCCCTATTAAGTTCTTGCCTTTGAACCTCGCTTTTCTCAGGAAAGGTCTTTGTTTTATTTCATCGGAACAGTTGTTTTCTTATGACACTATGCTCCCTGGATGCATAAACTTGGTTAGACTCCACTTTTTCGTCACTGCGCTACCTATAATAGTAAATATATTATTAAAAATACTAGTGAACAAAATTATGGCCGATCGGACATTTTGATTGAATATTGGAATGTTGGTGAAATCTGAACAAAAATCCAGTGCTTAAGCTCTAAAATAGAATTTAAATTAGTAAACGAAAGGTGATTAATTTAAAGAGAGGTTTTACAAAAAAAAGTTTTTCAAAGAGAAACAAAGAGCCTCATTGTAACCTAAAATAACCAAAAATAAATTCATATAATAGATCAAGTTTAAAAGTACAACAATTATTATGAATGAATAGATAGAACCTAAACAGACAGAAATTGAAATAAATAATTACACTTCAAATAGTTAAGTAGAGATGACCCTAAAGCTCCCACGAGAACACCATATATGGGCATAGAGTCCCTAGGGGAAATGGATTTCTGAGAAATTGATTGCGTAATCAAAGTGTGTCGATGACATGGAACACCTGTGCTGTCAGTCATTAATCAAATTGTTTCCGGGGAAGTTAATTAATGTCTGACAGATGACGTCAAGTTAATTAATGTCTTTGCCTCGGAAACAACTCTTTTGGTCGAACTCCAAAGGATATTAATAACCAAACGCCATGGAAACAATTCTCCAAGAAACATCTTAGCGATGAATTGTTTTAGCGCGGGAATCAGGTTTCTTATTAATTTGAAATGCATTAGCGCAGAGATGCCAAAAACAAAAGGAACACGCTGAATTACGTTTAGGGATTATTTGGGCGAAACTGTTTTAGACAGGTTATGGAATTATTTCGGCGAAACAGTTAGAGACATTTAAAAAGATGATTTTTGAAGAGATTTTGGAAGAGGATTTGAGGGTGAAACTCTGTGGTCATTATAATACACAAGTTTCATTTGAACAGTGTTCCGATCCCCCTACCCCAACCCCAAAGGGTTCCAATCCCTCTACCCCAACCCCGAAGGAAGCCACCGGTCCTCAAAGGTCCACTGGGCTCCCAAAGGGCCCCACGGCCCTCAAGGTTCCCCCAGACCCCCCCCCCCGGGGCCCAAAGGGCCCCTCCCCCCTTTGGCCCCCCAAAGGGCCCCTCCCCTCCCTCTTCCTCCCTATCCTCCCCCCTCCTCACCGCCCCTCCCCTCCCCGCCTCCTCCCCTCCCCCTCCCCTCCTCCTCCTCCTCCCCTCCTCCTCCTCCCCTCCTCCTCCCTCCCCTCCCCCATTTTTTATACTTTTTTTGTGCATTGAGACACAGAACGACCCCCTCCCCCCGGCCCCTCCCCCCTCCAAAGGTCTGATTTTTCAAAGTTCATTTTGAATTTCCTTCGTTGAAATGCAAGAGTTGGAATGTTTCAGTAGTGTTTGGTTGTGGTTTACCTTGTCACAGTTACATTTTCTTGATTTTTCAAAGTTCATTTTGAATTTCTTTCGTTGAAATGCAAGAGTTGGAATATTTCAGTAGTGTGTTGTTGTGGTTTACCTTGTCACAGTTACATTTTCTTGATTTTTCAAAGTTCATTTTGAATTTCTTTCATTGAAATGCAAGAGTTGGAATATTTCAGTAGTGTTTGGTTGTGGTTTACCTTGTCACAGTTACATTTTCTTGATTTTTCAAAGTTCATTTTGAATTTCTTTCGTTGAAATGCAAGAGTTGGAATATTTCAGTAGTGTTTGGTTGTGGTTTACCTTGTCACAGTTACATTTTCTTGATTTTTCAAAGTTCATTTTGAATTTCTTTCATTGAAATGCAAGAGTTGGAATATTTTAGTAGTGTTTGGTTTACCTTGTCACTGTTACATTTTCTTGATTTTTCAAAGTTCATTTTGAATTTCTTTTGTTGAAAGGCAAGAGTTGGAATATTTCAGTAGTGTGTTGTTGTAGTTTACCTTGTCACAGCTACATTTTCTTGATTTTTCAAAGTTCATTTTGAATTTCTTTTGTTGAAATGCAAGAGTTGGAATATTTCAGTAGTGTTTGGTTGTGGTTTACCTTGTAACAGCTACATTTTCATAATTTTTCAAAGTTCATTTGAATTTCTTTCGTTGAAATGCAAGAGTTGGAATATTTCAGTAGTGTTTCGTTGTGGTTTACCTTGTCACAGTTACATTTTCTTGATTTTTCAAAGTTCATTTTGAATTTCTTTCATTGAAATGCAAGAGTTGGAATATTTCAGTAGTGTTTGGTTGTGGTTTACCTTGTCACTGTTACATTTTCTTAATTTTTCAAAGTTCATTTTGAATTTCTTTCGTTGAAATGCAAGAGTTGGAATATTTCAGTAGTGTTTCGTTGTGGTTTACCTTGTCACAGTTACATTTTCTTGATTTTTCAAAGTTCATTTTGAATTTCTTTCATTGAAATGCAAGAGTTGGAATATTTCAGTAGTGTGTTGTTGTGGTTTACCTTGTCACAGTTACATTTTCTTGATTTTTAAAAGTTCATTTTGAATTTCTTTTGTTGAAAGGCAAGAGTTGGAATATTTCAGTAGTGTGTTGTTGTGGTTTACCTTGTCACAGCTACATTTTCTTGATTTTTCAAAGTTCATTTTGAATTTCTTTCATTGAAATGTAAGAGTTGGAATATTTCAGTAGTGTTTGGTTGTGGTTTACCTTGTCACAGTTACATTTTCTTGATTTTTCAAAGTTCATTTTGAATTTCTTTCATTGAAATGTAAGAGTTGGAATATTTCAGTAATGTTTGGTTGTGGTTTACCTTGTCACAGTTACATTTTCTTGATTTTTCAAAGTTCATTTTGAATTTCTTTTGTTGAAAGGCAAGAGTTGGAATATTTCAGTAGTGTGTTGTTGTGGTTTACCTTGTCACAGCTACATTTTCTTGATTTTTCAAAGTTCATTTTGAATTTCTTTCATTGAAATGTAAGAGTTGGAATATTTCAGTAGTGTTTCGTTGTGGTTTACCTTGTCACAGTTACATTTTCTTGATTTTTCAAAGTTCATTTTGAATTTCTTTCATTGAAATGTAAGAGTTGGAATATTTCAGTAGTGTTTGGTTGTGGTTTACCTTGTCACAGTTACATTTTCTTGATTTTTCAAAGTTCATTTTGAATTTCTTTTGTTGAAAGGCAAGAGTTGGAATATTTCAGTAGTGTGTTGTTGTGGTTTACCTTGTCACAGCTACATTTTCTTGATTTTTCAAAGTTCATTTTGAATTTCTTTTGTTGAAATGCAAGAGTTGGAATATTTCAGTAGTGTTTGGTTGTGGTCTACCTTGTCACAGTTACATTTTCATAATTTTTCAAAGTTCATTTTGAATTTCTTTCGTTGAAATGCAAGAGTTGGAATATTTCAGTAGTGTTTCGTTGTGGTTTACCTTGTCACAGTTACATTTTCATGATTTTTCAGCGTTCATTTTGAATTTCTTTTGTTGAAAGGCAAGAGTTGGAATATTTCAGTAGTGTGTTGTTGTGGTTTACCTTGTCACAGCTACATTTTCTTGATTTTTCAAAGTTCATTTTGAATTTCTTTTGTTGAAATGCAAGAGTTGGAATATTTCAGTAGTGTTTGGTTGTGGTTTACCTTGTCACAGCTACATTTTCATAATTTTTCAAAGTTCATTTTGAATTTCTTTCGTTGAAATGCAAGAGTCGGAATATTTCAGAGGTGTTTCGTTGTGGTTTACCTTGTCACAGTTACATTTTCTTGATTTTTCAAAGTTCATTTTGAATTTCTTTCATTGAAATGCAAGAGTTGGAATATTTCAGTAGTGTTTGATTGTGGTTTACCTTGTCACTGTTACATTTTCTTAATTTTTCAAAGTTCATTTTGAATTTCTTTCGTTGAAATGCAAGAGTTGGAATATTTCAGTAGTGTTTCGTTGTGGTTTACCTTGTCACAGTTACATTTTCTTGATTTTTCAAAGTTCATTTTGAATTTCTTTCATTGAAATGTAAGAGTTGGAATATTTCAGTAGTGTGTTGTTGTGGTTTACCTTGTCACAGTTACATTTTCTTGATTTTTCAAAGTTCATTTTGAATTTCTTTTGTTGAAAGGCAAGAGTTGGAATATTTCAGTAGTGTGTTGTTGTGGTTTACCTTGTCACAGCTACATTTTCTTTATTTTTCAAAGTTCATTTTGAATTTCTTTCATTGAAATGTAAGAGTTGGAATATTTCAGTAGTGTTTGGTTGTGGTTTACCTTGTCACAGTTACATTTTCTTGATTTTTCAAAGTTCATTTTGAATTTCTTTCATTGAAATGTAAGAGTTGGAATATTTCAGTAGTGTTTGGTTGTGGTTTACCTTGTCACAGTTACATTTTCTTGATTTTTCAAAGTTCATTTTGAATTTCTTTGTTGAAAGGCAAGAGTTGGAATATTTCAGTAGTGTGTTGTTGTGGTTTACCTTGTCACAGCTACATTTTCTTGATTTTTCAAAGTTCATTTTGAATTTCTTTCATTGAAATGTAAGAGTTGGAATATTTCAGTAGTGTTTCGTTGTGGTTTACCTTGTCACAGTTACATTTTCTTGATTTTTCAAAGTTCATTTTGAATTTCTTTTGTTGAAAGGCAAGAGTTGGAATATTTCAGTAGTGTGTTGTTGTGGTTTACCTTGTCATAGCTACATTTTCTTGATTTTTCAAAGTTCATTTTGAATTTCTTTTGTTGAAATGCAAGAGTTGGAATATTTCAGTAGTGTTTGGTTGTGGTTTACCTTGTCACAGTTACATTTTCATAATTTTTCAAAGTTCATTTTGAATTTCTTTCGTTGAAATGCAAGAGTTGGAATATTTCAGTAGTGTTTCGTTGTGGTTTACCTTGTCACAGTTACATTTTCATGATTTTTCAAAGTTCATTTTGAATTTCTTTCATTGAAATGCAAGAGTTGGAATATTTCAGTAGTGTTTGGTTGTGGTTTACCTTGTCAAAGTTACATTTTCTTAATTTTTCAAAGTTCTTTTTGAATTTCTTTCGTTGAAATGCAAGAGTTGGAATATTTCAGTAGTGTTTGGTTGTGGTTTACCTTGTCACAGTTACATTTTCTTAATTTTTCAAAGTTCATGTTGAATTTCTTTGGTTGAAATGCAAGAGTTGGAATATTTCAGTAGTGTTTCGTTGTGGTTTACCTTGTCACAGTTACATTTTCTTGATTTTTCAAAGTTCATTTTGAATTTCTTTTGTTGAAAGGCAAGAGTTGGAATATTTCAGTAGTGTGTTGTTGTGGTTTACCTTGTCATAGCTACATTTTCTTGATTTTTCAAAGTTCATTTTGAATTTCTTTTGTTGAAATGCAAGAATTGGAATATTTCAGTAGTGTTTGGTTGTGGTTTACCTTGTCACAGTTACATTTTCATAATTTTTCAAAGTTCATTTTGAATTTCTTTCGTTGAAATGCAAGAGTTGGAATATTTCAGTAGTGTTTCGTTGTGGTTTACCTCGTCACAGTTACATTTTCATGATTTTTCAAAGTTCATTTTGAATTTCTTTCATTGAAATGCAAGAGTTGGAATATTTCAGTAGTGTTTGGTTGTGGTTTACCTTGTCACAGTTACATTTTCTTGATTTTTCAAAGTTCATTTTGAATTTCTTTCATTGGAATGTAAGAGTTGGAATATTTCAGTAGTGTTTCGTTGTGGTTTACCTTGTCACAGTTACATTTTCTTGATTTTTCAAAGTTCATTTTGAATTTCTTTCATGAAATGTAAGAGTTGGAATATTTCAGTAGTGTTTGGTTGTGGTTTACCTTGTCACAGTTACATTTTCTTGATTTTTCAAAGTTCATTTTGAATTTCTTTTGTTGAAAGGCAAGAGTTGGAATATTTCAGTAGTGTGTTGTTGTGGTTTACCTTGTCATAGCTACATTTTCTTGATTTTTCAAAGTTCATTTTGAATTTCTTTTGTTGAAATGCAAGAGTTGGAATATTTCAGTAGTGTTTGGTTGTGGTTTACCTTGTCACAGTTACATTTTCATAATTTTTCAAAGTTCATTTTGAATTTCTTTCGTTGAAATGCAAGAGTTGGAATATTTCAGTAGTGTTTCGTTGTGGTTTACCTTGTCACAGTTACATTTTCATGATTTTTCAAAGTTCATTTTGAATTTCTTTCATTGAAATGCAAGAGTTGGAATATTTAAGTAGTGTTTGGTTGTGGTTTACCTTGTCAAAGTTACATTTTCTTAATTTTTCAAAGTTCATTTTTGAATTTCTTTCGTTGAAATGCAAGAGTTGGATATTTCAGTAGTGTTTGGTTGTGGTTTACCTTGTCACAGTTACATTTTCTTGATTTTTCAAAGTTCATTTTGAATTTCTTTTGTTGAAATGCAAGAGTTGGAATATTTCAGTAGTGTTTGGTTGTAGTTTACCTTGTCACAGCTACACTTTCTTATTTTTTCAAAGTTCATGTTGAATTTCTTTGGTTGAAATGCAAGAGTTGGAATATTTCAGTAGTGTTTCGTTGTGGTTTACCTTGTCACAGTTACATTTTCTTGATTTTTCAAAGTTCATTTGAATTTCTTTCATTGAAATGCAAGAGTTGGAATATTTCAGTAGTGTTTGGCTGTGGTTTACCTTGTCACAGTTACATTTTCTTGATTTTTCAAAGTTCATTTTGAATTTCTTTCGTTGAAATGCAAGAGTTGGAATATTTCAGTGGTGTTTGGTTGGGGTTTACAGTGTCACAGTTACATTTTCTTGATTTTTCAAAGTTCATTTTGAATTTCTTTCGTTGAAATGCAAGAGTTGGAATATTTCAGTAGTGTTTGGATGTGGTTTACCTTGTCACACTTACATTTTCTTGATTTTTAAAGTTCATTTTGAATTTCTTTCGTTGAAATGCAAGAGTTGGAATATTTCAGTAGTGTTTGGTTGTGGTTTACCTTGTCACAGTTACATTTTCTTGATTTTTCAAAGTTCATTTTGAATTTCTTTCGTTGAAATGCAAGAGTTGGAATATTTCAGTAGTGTTTGGTTGTGGTTTACCTTGTCACAGTTACATTTTCTTGATTTTTCAAAGTTCATTTTGAATTTCTTTCGTTGAAATGCAAGAGCTGGAATATTTCAGTAGTGTTTGGTTGTGGTTTACCTTGTCACAGTTACATTTTCTTGATTTTTCAAAGTTCATTTTGAATTTCTTTCGTTGAAATGCAAGAGTTGGAATATTTCAGTAGTGTTTGGTTATGGTTTACCTTGTCAAAGTTACATTTTCTTGATTTTTCAAAGTTCATTTTGAATTTCTTTCGTTGAAATGCAAGAGTTGGAATATTTCAGTAGTGTTTGGTTGTGGTTTACCTTGTCACAGTTACATTTTCTTTGATTTTTCAAAGTTCATTTTGAATTTCTTTCGTTGAAATGCAAGAGTTGGAATATTTCAGTAGTGTTTGGTTGTGGTTTACCTTGTCACAGTTACATTTTCTTGTTTTTCAAAGTTCATTTTGAATTTCTTTCGTTGAAATGCAAGAGTTAGAATATTTCAGTAGTGTTTGTTTGTGGTTTACCTTGTCACAGTTACATTTTCTTGATTTTTCAAAGTTCATTTTGAATTTCTTTCGTTGAAATGCAAGAGTTGGAATATTTCAGTAGTGTTTGGTTGGGTTTACCTTGTCACAGTTACATTTTCTTGATTTTTCAAAGTTCATTTTGAATTTCTTTCGTTGAAATGCAAGAGTTGGAATATTTCAGTAGTGTTTGGTTGTGGTTTACCTTGTCACAGTTACATTTTCTTGATTTTTCAAAGTTCATTTAGAATTTCTTTACTTGAAAAGCAAGAGTTGGAATATTTCAGTAGTGTTTGGTTGTGGTTTACCTTGTCACAGTTACATTTTCTTGATTTTTCAAAGTTCATTTTGAATTTCTTTCGTTGAAATGCAAGAGTTGGAATATTTCAGTAGTGTTTGGTTATGGTTTACCTTGTCACAGTTACATTTTCTTGATTTTTCAAAGTTCATTTTGAATTTCTTTCGTTGAAATGCAAGAGTTGGAATATTTTTCAGTAGTGTTTGGTTGTGGTTTACCTTGTCAAAGTTACATTTTCTTAATTTTTCAAAGTTCTTTTTGAATTTCTTTCGTTGAAATGCAAGAGTTGGAATATTTCAGTAGTGTTTGGTTGGGTTTACCTTGTCACAGTTACATTTTCTTGATTTTTCAAAGTTCATTTTGAATTTCTTTTGTTGAAATGCAAGAGTTGGAATATTTCAGTAGTGTTTGGTTGTAGTTTACCTTGTCACAGCTACACTTTCTTAATTTTTTCAAAGTTCATTTTGAATTTCTTTGGTTGAAATGCAAGAGTTGGAATATTTCAGTAGTGTTTCGTTGTGGTTTACCTTGTCACAGTTACATTTTCATGATTTTTCAAAGTTCATTTTGAATTTCTTTCATTGAAATGCAAGAGTTGGAATATTTAAGTAGTGTTTGGTTGTGGTTTACCTTGTCAAGTTACATTTTCTTAATTTTTCAAAGTTCTTTTTGAATTTCTTTCGTTGAAATGCAAGAGTTGGAATATTTCAGTAGTGTTTGGTTGTGGTTTACCTTGTCACAGTTACATTTTCTTGATTTTTCAAAGTTCATTTTGAATTTCTTTTGTTGAAATGCAAGAGTTGGAATATTTCAGTAGTGTGTTGGTTGTAGTTTACCTTGTCACAGCTTACACTTTCTTAATTTTTCAAAGTTCATGTTGAATTTCTTTGGTTGAAATGCAAGAGTTGGAATATTTCAGTAGTGTTTCGTTGTGGTTTACCTTGTCACAGTTACATTTTCTTGATTTTTCAAAGTTCATTTTGAATTTCTTTCATTGAAATGCAAGAGTTGGAATATTTCAGTAGTGTTTGGCTGTGGTTTACCTTGTCACAGTTACATTTTCTTGATTTTTCAAAGTTCATTTTGAATTTCTTTCGTTGAAATGCAAGAGTTGGAATATTTCAGTGTGTTTGGTTGGGTTTACAGTGTCACAGTTACATTTTCTTGATTTTTTCAAAGTTCATTTTGAATTTCTTTCGTTGAAATGCAAGAGTTGGAATATTTCAGTAGTGTTTGGATGTGGTTTACCTTGTCACACTTACATTTTCTTGATTTTTTAAAAGTTCATTTTGAATTTCTTTCGTTGAAATGCAAGAGTTGGAATATTTCAGTAGTGTTTGGTTGTGGTTTACCTTGTCACAGTTACATTTTCTTGATTTTTCAAAGTTCATTTTGAATTTCTTTCGTTGAAATGCAAGAGTTGGAATATTTCAGTAGTGTTTGGTTGTGGTTTACCTTGTCACAGTTACATTTTCTTGATTTTTCAAAGTTCATTTTGAATTTCTTTCGTTGAAATGCAAGAGTTGGAATATTTCAGTAGTGTTTGGTTGTGGTTTACCTTGTCACAGTTACATTTTCTTGATTTTTCAAAGTTCATTTTGAATTTCTTTTCGTTGAAATGCAAGAGTTGGAATATTTCAGTAGTGTTTGGTTATGGTTTACCTTGTCAAAGTTACATTTTCTTGATTTTTCAAAGTTCATTTTGAATTTCTTTCATTGAAATGCAAGAGTTGGAATACTTCAGTAGTGTTTGGTTGTGGTTTACCTTGTCACAGTTACATTTTCTTGATTTTTCAAAGTTCATTTTGAATTTCTTTCGTTGAAATGCAAGAGTTGGAATATTTCAGTAGTGTTTGGTTGTGGTTTACCTTGTCACAGTTACATTTTCTTGTTTTTTCAAAGTTCATTTTGAATTTCTTTCGTTGAAATGCAAGAGTTAGGAATATTTCAGTAGTGTTTGTTTGTGGTTTACCTTGTCACAGTTACATTTTCTTGATTTTTCAAAGTTCATTTTGAATTTCTTTCGTTGAAATGCAAGAGTTGGAATATTTCAGTAGTGTTTGGATGTGGTTTACCTTGTCACAGTTACATTTTCTTGATTTTTCAAAGTTCATTTTGAATTTCTTTCGTTGAAATGCAAGAGTTGGAATATTTCAGTAGTGTTTGGTTGTGGTTTACCTTGTCACAGTTACATTTTCTTGATTTTTCAAAGTTCATTTAGAATTTCTTTACTTGAAAAGCAAGAGTTGGAATATTTCAGTAGTGTTTGGTTGTGGTTTACCTTGTCACAGTTACATTTTCTTGATTTTTCAAAGTTCATTTTGAATTTCTTTCGTTGAAATGCAAGAGTTGGAATATTTCAGTAGTGTTTGGTTGTGGTTTACCTCGTCACAGTTACATTTTCTTGATTTTTCAAAGTTCATTTTGAATTTCTTTCGTTGAAATGCAAGAGTTGGAATATTTAAGTAGTGTTTGGTTGTGGTTTACCTTGTCACAAGTTACATTTTCTTATTTTTCAAAGTTCATTTTGAATTTCTTTCGTTGAAATGCAAGAGTTGGAATATTTCAGTAGTGTTTGGTTGTGGTTTACCTTGTCACAGTTACATTTTCTTGATTTTTCAAAGTTCATTTTGAATTTCTTTTGTTGAAATGCAAGAGTTGGAATATTTCAGTAGTGTTTGGTTGTGGTTTACCTTGTCACAGCTTACACTTTCTTAATTTTTCAAAGTTCATGTTGAATTTCTTTCGGTTGAAATGCAAGAGTTGGAATATTTCAGTAGTGTTTCGTTGTGGTTTACCTTGTCACAGTTACATTTTCATGATTTTTTCAAAGTTCATTTTGAATTTCTTTCATTGAAATGCAAGAGTTGGAATATTTAAGTAGTGTTTGGTTGTGGTTTACCTTGTCAACAGTTACATTTTCTTAATTTTTCAAAGTTCTTTTGAATTTCTTTCGTTGAAATGCAAGAGTTGGAATATTTCAGTAGTGTTTGGTGTGGTTTACCTTGTCACAGTTACATTTTCTTGATTTTTCAAAGTTCATTTTGAATTTCTTTTGTTGAAATGCAAGAGTTGGAATATTTCAGTAGTGTTTGGTTGTAGTTTACCTTGTCACAGCTACACTTTCTTAATTTTCAAAGTTCATGTTGAATTTCTTTGGTTGAAATGCAAGAGTTGGAATATTTCAGTAGTGTTTCGTTGTGGTTTACCTTGTCACAGTTACATTTTCTTGATTTTTCAAAGTTCATTTTGAATTTCTTTCGTTGAAATGCAAGAGTTGGAATATTTCAGTAGTGTTTGGTTGTGGTTTACCTTGTCACAGTTACATTTTCTTGATTTTTCAAAGTTCATTTTGAATTTCTTTCGTTGAAATGCAAGAGTTGGATATTTCAGTGGTGTTTGGTTGTGGGTTTACCTTGTCACAGTTACATTTTCTTGATTTTTCAAAGTTCATTTTGAATTTCTTTCGTTGAAATGCAAGAGTTGGAATATTTCAGTAGTGTTTGGATGTGGTTTACCTTGTCACACTTACATTTTCTTGATTTTTTTAAAGGTTCATTTTGAATTTCTTTCGTTGAAATGCAAGAGTTGGAATATTTCAGTAGTGTTTGGTTGTGGTTTACCTTGTCACAGTTACATTTTCTTGATTTTTCAAAGTTCATTTTGAATTTCTTTCGTTGAAATGCAAGAGTTGGAATATTTCAGTAGTGTTTGGTTGTGGTTTACCTTGTCACAGTTACATTTTCTTGATTTTTCAAAGTTCATTTTGAATTTCTTTCGTTGAAATGCAAGAGCTGGAATATTTCAGTAGTGTTTGGTTGTGGTTTACCTTGTCACAGTTACATTTTCTTGATTTTTCAAAGTTCATTTTGAATTTCTTTCGTTGAAATGCAAGAGTTGGAATATTTCAGTAGTGTTTGGTTATGGTTTTACCTTGTCAAAGTTACATTTTCTTGATTTTTCAAAGTTCATTTTGAATTTCTTTCATTGAAATGCAAGAGTTGGAATACTTCAGTAGTGTTTGGTTGTGGTTTACCTTGTCACAGTTACATTTTCTTGATTTTTCAAAGTTCATTTTGAATTTCTTTCGTTGAAATGCAAGAGTTGGAATATTTCAGTAGTGTTTGGTTGTGGTTTACCTTGTCACAGTTACATTTTCTTGTTTTTTCAAAGTTCATTTGAATTTCTTTCGTTGAAATGCAAGAGTTAGAATATTTCAATAGTGTTTGTTTGTGGTTTACCTTGTCACAGTTACATTTTCTTGATTTTTCAAATGCAAAGTTCATTTTGAATTTCTTTCGTTTGAAATGCAAGAGTTGGAATATTTCAGTAGTGTTTGGATGTGGTTTACCTTGTCACAGTTACATTTTCTTGATTTTTCAAAGTTCATTTTGAATTTCTTTCGTTGAAATGCAAGAGTTGGAATATTTCAGTAGTGTTTGGTTGTGGTTTACCTTGTCACAGTTACATTTTCTTGATTTTTCAAAGTTCATTTTGAATTTTCTTTCGTTGAAAAGCAAGAGTTGGAATATTTCAGTAGTGTTTGGTTGTGGTTTACCTTGTCACAGTTACATTTTCTTGATTTTTCAAAGTTCATTTTGAATTTCTTTCGTTGAAATGCAAGAGTTGGAATATTTCAGTAGTGTTTGGTTATGGTTTACCTCGTCACAGTTACATTTTCTTGATTTTTCAAAGTTCATTTTGAATTTCTTTCGTTGAAATGCAAGAGTTGGAATATTTCAGTAGTGTTTGGTTGTGGTTTACCTTGTCAAAGTTACATTTTATTGATTTTTCAAAGTTCATTTTGAATTTCTTTTCATTGAAATGCAAGAGTTGGAATATTTCAGTAGTGTTTGGTTGTGGTTTACCTTGTCACAGTTACATTTTCTTGATTTTTCAAAGTTCATTTTGAATTTCTTTCGTTGAAATGCAAGAGTTGGAATATTTCAGTAGTGTTTGGTTGTGGTTTACCTTGTCACAGTTACATTTTCTTGTTTTTTCAAAGTTCATTTTGAATTTCTTTCTTTGAAATGCAAGAGTTGGAATATTTCAGTAGTGTTTGGTTGTGGTTTACCTTGTCACAGTTACATTTTCTTGATTTTTCAAAGTTCATTTGAATTTCTTTCGTTGAAATGCAAGAGTTGGAATATTTTAGTAGTGTTTGGTTGTGGTTTACCTTGTCACAGTTACATTTTCTTGATTTTTCAAAGTTCATTTTGAATTTCTTTCGTTGAAATGCAAGAGTTGGAATATTTCAGTAGTGTTTGGTTGTGGTTTTACCTTGTCACAGTTACATTTTCTTGATTTTTCAAAGTTCATTTTGAATTTCTTTCGTTGAAATGCAAGATTTGGAATATTTCAGTAGTGTTTGGTTATGGTTTACCTTGTCACAGTTACATTTTCTTGATTTTTTTCAAAGTTCATTTTGAATTTCTTTCGTTGAAATGCAAGAGTTGGAATATTTCAGTAGTGTTTGGTTATGGTTTACCTTGTCACAGTTACATTTTCTTGATTGTTCAAAGTTCATTTTGAATTTCTTTCGTTGAAATGCAAGAGTTGGAATATTTCAGTAGTGTTTGGTTGTGGTTTACCTTGTCACAATTACATTTTTTTGATTTTTCAAAGTTCATTTGAATTTCTTTCGTTGAAATGCAGGAGTTGAAAATTTCAGTAGTGTTTGGTTGTGGTTTACCTTGTCACAGTTACATTTTCTTGATTTTTCAAATTTCATTTTGAATTTCTTTCGTTGAAATGCAAGAGTTGGAATATTTCAGTAGTGTTTGGTTGTGGTTTACCTTGTCACAGTTACATTTTCTTGATTTTTCAAAGTTCATTTTGAATTTCTTTCGTTGAAATGCAAGAGTTGGAATATTTCAGTAGTGTTTGGTTGTGGTTTACCTTGTCACAGTTACATTTTTCTTGATTTTTCAAAGTTCATTTGAATTTCTTTCGTTGAAATGCAAGAGTTGGAATATTTCAGTAGTGTTTGGTTTGGTTTACCTTGTCACAGTTACATTTTCTTGATTTTTCAAAGTTCATTTTGAATTTCATTCGTTGAAATGCAAGAGTTGGAATATTTCAGTAGTGTTTGGTTGTGGTTACCTTGTCACAGTTACATTTTCTTGATTTTTCAAAGTTCATTTTGAATTTCTTTCGTTGAAATGCAAGAGTTGGAATATTTCAGTAGTGTTTGGTTGTGGTTTACCTTGTCACAGTTACATTTTCTTGATTTTTCAAAGTTCATTTTGAATTTCTTTCGTTGAAATGCAAGTGTTGGAATATTTCAGTAGTGTTTGGTTGTGGTTTACCTTGTCACAGTTACATTTTCCTGATTTTTCAAAGTTCATTTTGAATTTCTTTCGTTGAAATGCAAGAGTTGGAATATTTCACAAGTGTTTTGGTTGTGGTTTACCATTGTCACAGTTACATTTTCTTGATTTTTCAAAGTTCATTTTGAATTTCTTTCGTTGAAATGCAAGAGTTGGAATATTTCAGTAGTGTTTGGTTGGTGGTTTACCTTGTCACAGTTACATTTTCTTGATTTTTCAAAGTTCATTTTGAATTTCTTTCGTTGAAATGTAAGAGTTGGAATATTTCAGTAGTGTTTGGTTGTGGTTTACCTTGTCACAGTTACATTTTCTTGATTTTTCAAAGTTCATTTTGAATTTCTTTTCGTTGAAAGGCAAGAGTTGGAATATTTCAGTAGTGTGTTGTTGTGGTTTACCTTGTCACAGTTACATTTTCTTGATTTTTCAAAGTTCATTTTGAATTTCTTTCATTGAAATGTAAGAGTTGGAATATTTCAGTAGTGTTTCGTTGTGGTTTACCTTGTCACAGTTACATTTTCTTGATTTTTCAAAGTTCATTTTGAATTTCTTTCATTGAAATGTAAGAGTTGGAATATTTCAGTAGTGTTTGGTTGTGGTTTACCTTGTCACAGTTACATTTTTCTTGATTTTTCAAAGTTCATTTTGAATTTCTTTTGTTGAAAGGCAAGAGTTGGAATATTTCAGTAGTGTGTTGTTGTGGTTTACCTTGTCACAGTACATTTTCTTGATTTTTCAAAGTTCATTTTGAATTTCTTTCGTTGAAATGCAAGAGTTGGAATATTTCAGTAGTGTTTGGTTGTGGTTTTCTACCTGTCACAGTTACATTTTCATAATTTTTCAAAGTTCATTTTGAATTTCTTTCGTTGAAATGCAAGAGTTGGAATATTTCAGTAGTGTTTCGTTGTGGTTTACCTTGTCACAGTTACATTTTCATGATTTTTCAAAGCGTTCATTTTGAATTTCTTTTGTTGAAAAGCAAGAGTTGGAATATTTCAGTAGTGTGTTGTTGTAGTTTACCTTGTCACAGTTACATTTTCTTGATTTTTCAAAGTTCATTTTGAATTTCTTTTGTTGAAATGCAAGAGTTGGAATATTTCAGTAGTGTTTGGTTGTGGTTTACCTTGTCACAGTTACATTTTCATAATTTTTCAAAGTTCATTTTGAATTTCTTTCGTTGAAATGCAAGAGTTGGAATATTTCAGAGGTGTTTCGTTGTGGTTTACCTTGTCACAGTTACATTTTCTTGATTTTTTCAAAGTTCATTTTGAATTTCTTTCATTGAAATGCAAGAGTTGGAATATTTCAGTAGTGTTTGATTGTGGTTTACCTTGTCACAGTTACATTTTCTTGATTTTTCAAAGTTCATTTTGAATTTTCTTTCGTTGAAATGCAAGAGTTGGAATATTTCAGTAGTGTTTCGTTGTGGTTTACCTTGTCACAGTTACATTTTCTTGATTTTTCAAAGTTCATTTGAATTTCTTTCATTGAAATGTAAGAGTTGGAATATTTCAGTAGTGTTTGTTGTGGTTTACCTTGTCACAGTTACATTTTCTTGATTTTTCAAAGTTCATTTTGAATTTCTTTTTTGAAAGGCAAGAGTTGGAATATTTCAGTAGTGTGTTGTTGTGGTTTACCTTGTCACAGCTACATTTTCTTTTTTTCAAAGTTCATTTTGAATTTCTTTCATTGAAATGTAAGAGTTGGAAATTTCAGTAGTGTTTGGTTGTGGTTTACCTTGTCACAGTTACATTTTCTTGATTTTTCAAAGTTCATTTTGAATTTTCTTTCATTGAAATGCAAGAGTTGGAATATTTCAGTAGTGTTTGGTTGTGGTTTACCTTGTCACAGTTACATTTTCTTGATTTTTCAAAGTTCATTTTGAATTTCTTTTGTTGAAAAAGACGTTGCAGGCAAGGAGTTGGAATATTTCAGTAGTGTGTTGTTGTGGTTTACCTTGTTCCACAGTTACATTTTCTTGATTTTTCAAAGTTCATTTTGAATTCTTTCATTGAAATGTAAGAGTTGGAATATTTCAGTAGTGTTTGGTTGTGGTTTACCTTGTCACAGTTACATTTTCTTGATTTTTCAAAGTTCATTTTGAATTTCTTTCATTGAAATGTAAGAGTTGGAATATTTCAGTAGTGTTTGGTTGTGGTTTACCTTGTCACAGTTACATTTTCTTGATTTTTCAAAGTTCATTTTGAATTTCTTTTGTTGAAATGCAAGAGTTGGAATATTTCAGTAGTGTGTTGTTGTGGTTTACCTTGTCACAGCTACATTTTCTTGATTTTTCAAAGTTCATTTTGAATTTCTTTTGTTGAAATGCAAGAGTTGGAATATTTCAGTAGTGTTTGGTTGTGGTTTACCTTGTCACAGTTACATTTTCATAATTTTTCAAAGTTCATTTTGAATTTCTTTCGTTGAAATGCAAGAGTTGGAATATTTCAGTAGTGTTTCGTTGTGGTTTACCTTGTCACAGTTACATTTTCATGATTTTTCAAAGTTCATTTTGAATTTCTTTCATTTGAAAATGCAAGAGTTGGAATATTTCAGTAGTGTTTGGTTGTGGTTTACCTTGTCAAAGTTACATTTTCTTGATTTTTCAAAGTTCATTTTGAATTTCTTTCGTTGAAATGCAAGAGTTGGAATATTTCAGTAGTGTTTGGTTGTGGTTTACCTTGTCACAGTTACATTTTCTTGATTTTTCAAAGTTCATTTTTTGAATTTCTTTTGTTGAAATGCAAGAGTTGGAATATTTCAGTAGTGTTTGGTTGTGTTTACCTTGTCACAGTTACACTTTTAATTTTTCAAAGTTCATGTTGAATTTCTTTGGTTGAAATGCAAGAGTTGGAATATTTCAGTAGTGTTTCGTTGTGGTTTACCTTGTCACAGTTACATTTTCTTGATTTTTCAAAGTTCATTTTGAATTTCTTTTGTTGAAATGCAAGAGTTGGAATATTTCAGTAGTGTGTTGTTGTGGTTTACCTTGTCATAGCTACATTTTCTTGATTTTTCAAAGTTCATTTTGAATTCTTTCGTTGAAATGCAAGAGTTGGAATATTTCAGTAGTGTTTGGTTGGGGTTTACCTTGTCACAGTTACATTTTCATAATTTTTCAAAGTTCATTTTGAATTTCTTTCGTTGAAATGCAAGAGTTGGAATATTTCAGTAGTGTTTCGTTGTGGTTTACCTTGTCACAGTTACATTTTCTTGATTTTTTTTCAAAGTTCATTTTGAATTTCTTTCGTTGAAATGCAAGAGTTGGAATATTTCAGTAGTGTTGGTTGTGGTTTACCTTGTCACAGTTACATTTTCTTGATTTTTCAAAGTTCATTTTGAATTTCTTTCATTGAAATGTAAGAGTTGGAATATTTCAGTAGTGTTTGGTTGTGGTTTACCTTGTCACAGTTACATTTTCTTGATTTTTCAAAGTTCATTTTGAATTTCTTTTCGTTGAAAGGCAAGAGTTGGAATATTTCAGTAGTGTGTTGTTGTGGTTTACCTTGTCACAGTACATTTTCTGATTTTTCAAAGTTCATTTTGAATTTCTTTCATTGGAATGTAAGAGTTGGAATATTTCAGTAGTGTTTCGTTGTGGTTTACCTTGTCACAGTTACATTTTCTTGATTTTTCAAAGTTCATTTTGAATTTCTTTCATTGAAATGTAAGAGTTGGAATATTTCAGTAGTGTTTGGTTGTGGTTTACCTTGTCACAGTTACATTTTCTGATTTTTCAAAGTTCATTTTGAATTTCTTTTGTTGAAAGCAAGAGTTGGAATATTTCAGTAGTGTGTTGTTGTGGTTTACCTTGTCACAGCTACATTTTCTGATTTTTCAAAGTTCGTTTTGAATTTCTTTTGTTGAAATGCAAGAGTTGGAATATTTCAGTAGTGTTTCGTTGTGGTTTACCTTGTCACAGTTACATTTTCATTGATTTTTCAAAGTTCATTTTGAATTTCTTTCGTTGAAATGCAAGAGTTGGATATTTCAGTAGTGTTTCGTTGTGGTTTACCTTGTCACAGTTACATTTTCATGATTTTTCAAAGTTCATTTTGAATTTCTTTCATTGAAAATGCAAGAGTTGGAATATTTAAGTAGTGTTTGGTTGTGGTTTACCTTGTCAAAGTTACATTTTCTTAATTTTTCAAAGTTCTTTTTGAATTTCTTTCGTTGAAATGCAAGAGTTGGAATATTTCAGTAGTGTTTGGTGTGTGGTTTACCTTGTCACAGTTACATTTTCTTGATTTTTCAAAGTTCATTTTGAATTTCTTTTGTTGAAATGCAAGAGTTGGAATATTTCAGTAGTGTTTGGTTGTAGTTTACCTTGTCACAGCTACACTTTCTTAATTTTTCAAAGTTCATGTTGAATTTCTTTGGTTGAAATGCAAGAGTTGGAATATTTCAGTAGTGTTTCGTTGTGGTTTACCTTGTCACAGTTACATTTTCTTGATTTTTCAAAGTTCATTTTGAATTTCTTTCATTGAAATGCAAGAGTTGGAATATTTCAGTAGTGTTTGGCTGTGGTTTACCTTGTCACAGTTACATTTTCTTGATTTTTCAAAGTTCATTTTGAATTTCTTTCGTTGAAATGCAAGAGTTGGAATATTTCAGTGGTGTTTGGTGGGGTTTACAGTGTCACAGTTACATTTTCTTGATTTTTCAAAGTTCATTTTGAATTTCTTTCGTTGAAATGCAAGAGTTGGAATATTTCAGTAGTGTTTGGATGTGGTTTACCTTGTCACACTTACATTTTCTTGATTTTTTAAGGTTCATTTTGAATTTCTTCGTTGAAATGCAAGAGTTGGAATATTTCAGTAGTGTTTGGTTGTGGTTTACCTTGTCACAGTTACATTTTCTTGATTTTTCAAAGTTCATTTTGAATTTCTTTCGTTGAAATGCAAGAGTTGGAATATTTCAGTAGTGTTTGGTTGTGGTTTACCTTGTCACAGTTACATTTTCTTGATTTTTCAAAGTTCATTTTGAATTTCTTTCGTTGAAATGCAAGAGCTGGAATATTTCAGTAGTGTTTGGTTGTGGTTTACCTTGTCACAGTTACATTTTCTTGATTTTTCAAAGTTCATTTTGAATTTCTTTCGTTGAAATGCAAGAGTTGGAATATTTCAGTAGTGTTTGGTTATGGTTTACCTTGTCAAAGTTACATTTTCTTGATTTTTCAAAGTTCATTTTGAATTTCTTCATTGAAATGCAAGAGTTGGAATACTTCAGTAGTGTTTGGTTGTGGTTTACCTTGTCACAGTTACATTTTCTTGATTTTTGAAAGTTCATTTTGAATTTCTTTCGTTGAAATGCAAGAGTTGGAATATTTCAGTAGTGTTTGGTTGTGGTTTACCTTGTCACAGTTACATTTTCTTGTTTTTTTTCAAAGTTCATTTTGAATTTCTTTCGTTGAAATGCAAGAGTTAGAATATTTCAATAGTGTTTGTTTGTGGTTTACCTTGTCACAGTTACATTTTCTTGATTTTTCAAAGTTCATTTTGAATTTCTTTCGTTGAAATGCAAGAGTTGGAATATTTCAGTAGTGTTTGGATGTGGTTTACCTTGTCACAGTTACATTTTCTTGATTTTTCAAAGTTCATTTTGAATTTCTTTCGTTGAAATGCAAGAGTTGGAATATTTCAGTAGTGTTTGGTTGTGGTTTACCTTGTCACAGTTACATTTTCTTGATTTTCAAAGTTCATTTAGAATTTCTTTCGTTGAAAAGCAAGAGTTGGAATATTTCAGTAGTGTTTGGTTGTGGTTTACCTGTCACAGTTACATTTTCTTGATTTTTCAAAGTTCATTTTGAATTTCTTTCGTTGAAATGCAAGAGTTGGAATATTTCAGTAGTGTTGGTTATGATTTACCTCGTCACAGTTACATTTTCTTGATTTTTCAAAGTTCATTTTGAATTTCTTTCGTTGAAATGCAAGAGTTGGAATATTTCAGTAGTGTTTGGTTATGGTTTACCTTGTCAAAGTTACATTTTCTTGATTTTTCAAAGTTCATTTTGAATTTCTTTCGTTGAAATGCAAGAGTTGGAATATTTCAGTAGTGTTTGGTTGTGGTTTACCTTGTCACAGTTACATTTCTTGATTTTTCAAAGTTCATTTTGAATTTCTTTCGTTGAAATGCAAGAGTTGGAATATTTCAGTAGTGTTTGGTTGTGGTTTACCTTGTCACAGTTACATTTTCTTGTTTTTTCAAAGTTCATTTTGAATTTCTTTCGTTGAAATGCAAGAGTTGGAATATTTCAATAGTGTTTGATTGTGGTTTACCTTGTCACAGTTACATTTTCTTGATTTTTCAAAGTTCATTTTGAATTTCTTTTGTTGAAATGCAAGAGTTGGAATATCTTCAGTAGTGTGTTGGTTGTGGTTTACCTTGTCACAGCTACATTTTCTTGATTTTTTCAAAGTTCATTTTGAATTTCTTTCATTGAAATGTAAGAGTTGGAATATTTCAGTAGTGTTTCGTTGTGGTTTACCTTGTCACAGTTACATTTTCTTGATTTTTCAAAGTTCATTTTGAATTTCTTTCATTGAAATGTAAGAGTTGGAATATTTCAGTAGTGTTTGGTTGTGGTTTACCTTGTCACAGTTACATTTTCTTGATTTTTCAAAGTTCATTTTGAATTTCTTTTGTTGAAAGGCAAGAGTTGGAATATTTCAGTAGTGTGTTGTTGTGGTTTACCTTGTCATAGCTACATTTTCTTGATTTTTCAAAGTTCGTTTTGAATTTCTTTTGTTGAAATGCAAGAGTTGGAATATTTCAGTAGTGTTTCGTTGTGGTTTACCTTGTCACAGTTACATTTTCATAATTTTTCAAAGTTCATTTTGTGAATTTCTTTCGTTGAAATGCAAGAGTTGGAATATTTCAGTAGTGTTTCGTTGTGGTTTACCTTGTCACAGTTACATTTTCATGATTTTTCAAAGTTCATTTTGAATTTCTTTCATTGAAATGCAAGAGTTGGAATATTTCAAGTAGTGTTTGGTTGTGGTTTACCTTGTCACAGTTACATTTTCTTAATTTTTCAAAGTTCTTTTTGAATTTCTTTCGTTGAAATGCAAGAGTTGGAATATTTCAGTAGTGTTTGGTTGTGGTTTACCTTGTCACAGTTACATTTTCTTGATTTTTCAAAGTTCATTTTGAATTTCTTTTGTTGAAATGCAAGAGTTGGAATATTTCAGTAGTGTTTGGTTGTAGTTTACCTTGTCACAGCTACACTTTTCTTAATTTTTCAAAGTTCATGTTGAATTTCTTTCGTTGAAATGCAAGAGTTGGAATATTTCAGTAGTGTTTCGTTGTGGTTTACCTTGTCACAGTTACATTTTCTTGATTTTTCAAAGTTCATTTTGAATTTCTTTCATTGAAATGCAAGAGTTGGAATATTTCAGTAGTGTTTGGTTGTGGTTTACCTTGTCACAGTTACATTTTCTTGATTTTTCAAAGTTCATTTTGAATTTCTTTCGTTGAAATGCAAGAGTTGGAATATTTCAGTGGTGTTTGGTTGGGGTTTACAGTGTCACAGTTACATTTTCTTGATTTTTCAAAGTTCATTTTGAATTTCTTTCGTTGAAATGCAAGAGTTGGAATATTTCAGTAGTGTTTGGATGTGGTTTACCTTGTCACACTTACATTTTCTTGATTTTTTAAGGTTCATTTTGAATTTCTTTCGTTGAAATGCAAGAGTTGGAATATTTCAGTAGTGTTTTGGTTGTGGTTTACCTTGTCACAGTTACATTTCTCTGATTTTTCAAAGTTCATTTTGAATTTCTTTCGTTGAAATGCAAGAGTTGGAATATTTCAGTAGTGTTTGGTTGTGGTTTACCTTGTCACAGTTACATTTTCTTGATTTTTCAAAGTTCATTTGAATTTCTTTCGTTGAAATGCAAGAGCTGGAATATTTCAGTAGTGTTTGGTTGTGGTTTACCTTGTCACAGTTACATTTTCTTGATTTTTCAAAGTTCATTTTGAATTTCTTTCGTTGAAATGCAAGAGTTGGAATATTTCAGTAGTGTTTGGTTATGGTTTACCTTGTCAAAGTTACATTTTCTTGATTTTTCAAAGTCAATAGTTTCCATGGTTTACTTGTCAAAGTTAATGTTCATTTTGAATTTCTTTTTCTTTCATTGAAATGCAAGAGTTGGAATACTTCAGTAGTGTTTGGTTGTGGTTTACCTTGTCACAGTTACATTTTCTTGATTTTTGAAAGTTCATTTTGAATTTCTTTCGTTGAAATGCAAGAGTTGGAATATTTCAGTAGTGTTTGGTTGTGGTTTACCTTGTCACAGTTACATTTTCTTGTTTTTTTTCAAAGTTCATTTTGAATTCTTTCGTTGAAATGCAAGAGTTAGAATATTTCAATAGTGTTTGTTGTGGTTTACCTTGTCACAGTTACATTTTCTTGATTTTTCAAAGTTCATTTTGAATTTCTTTCGTTGAAATGCAAGAGTTGGAATATTTCAGTAGTGTTTGGATGTGGTTTACCTTGTCACAGTTACATTTTCTTGATTTTTCAAAAGTTCATTTTGAATTTCTTTCGTTGAAATGCAAGAGTTGGAATATTTCAGTAGTGTTTGGTTGTGGTTTACCTTGTCACAGTTACATTTTCTTGATTTTCAAAGTTCATTTTGAATTTCTTTCTTGAAAAGCAAGAGTTGGAATATTTCAGTAGTGTTTGGTTGTGGTTTACCTTGTCACAGTTACATTTTCTTGATTTTTCAAAGTTCATTTTGAATTTCTTTCGTTGAAATGCAAGAGTTGGAATATTTCAGTAGTGTTTGGTTATGATTTACCTCGTCACAGTTACATTTTTTGATTTTTCAAAGTTCATTTTGAATTTCTTTCGTTGAAATGCAAGAGTTGGAATATTTCAGTAGTGTTTGGTTATGGTTTACCTTGTCAAAGTTACATTTCTTGATTTTTCAAAGTTCATTTTGAATTTCTTTCGTTGAAATGCAAGAGTTGGAATATTTCAGTAGTGTTTTGGTTGTGGTTTACCTTGTCACAGTTACATTTTCTTGATTTTTCAAAGTTCATTTTGAATTTCTTTCGTTGAAATGCAAGAGTTGGAATATTTCAGTAGTGTTTGGTTGTGGTTTACCTTGTCACAGTTACATTTTCTTGATTTTTCAAAGTTCATTTTGAATTTCTTTCTTTGAAATGCAAGAGTTGGAATATTTCAATAGTGTTTGATTGTGGTTTACCTTGTCACAGTTACATTTTCTTGATTTTTCAAAGTTCATTTTGAATTTCTTTCATTGAAATGCAAGAGTTGGAATATTTTAGTAGTGTTTGCTGTGTGGTTTACCTTGACACAGTTACATTTTCTTGATTTTTCAAAGTTCATTTTGAATTTCTTTCGTTGAAATGCAAGAGTTGGAATATTTCAGTAGTGTTTGGTTGTGGTTTACCTTGTCACAGTTACATTTTCTTGATTTTTCAAAGTTCATTTTGAATTTCTTTCGTTGAAATGCAAGATTTGGAATATTTCAGTAGTGTTCGGTTGTGGTTTACCTTGTCACAGTTACATTTTTGATTTTTCAAAGTTCATTTTGAATTTCTTTCGTTGAAATGCAAGAGTTGGAATATTTTAGTAGTGTTTGGTTGTGGTTTACCTTGTCACAGTTTCATTTTCTTGATTTTTTCAAAGTTCATTTTGAATTTCTTTCGTTGAAATGCAAGAGTTGGAATATTTCAGTAGTGTTTGGTTATGGTTTACCTTGTCACAGTTACATTTTCTTGATTTTTCAAAGTTCATTTTGAATTTCTTCGTTGAAATGCAAGAGTTGGAATATTTCAGTAGTGTTTGGTTATGGTTTACCTTGTCACAGTTACATTTTCTTGATTGTTCAAAGTTCATTTTGAATTTCTTTCGTTGAAATGCAAGAGTTTGGAATATTTCAGTAGTGTTTGGTTGTGGTTTACCTTGTCACAATTACATTTTTTTGATTTTTCAAAGTTCATTTTGAATTTCTTTCGTTGAAATGCAGGAGTTGGAAAATTTCAGTAGTGTTTGGTTGTGGTTTACCTTGTCACAGTTACATTTTTTGATTTTTCAAAGTTCATTTGAATTTTTCGTTGAAATGCAAGAGTTGGAATATTTCAGTAGTGTTGGTTGTGGTTTACCTTGTCACAGTTACATTTTCTTGATTTTTCAACGTTCATTTTGAATTTCTTTCGTTGAAATGCAAGAGTTGGAATATTTCAGTAGTGTTTGGTTGTGGTTTACCTTGTCACAGTTACATTTTCTTGATTTTTCAAAGTTCATTTGAATTTCTTTCGTTGAAATGCAAGAGTTGGAATATTTCAGTAGTGTTTGGTTGTGGTTTACCTTGTCACAGTTACATTTTCTTGATTTTTCAAAGTTCATTTTTGAATTTCATTCGTTGAAATGCAAGAGTTGAAATATTTCTGTAGTGTTTGGTTGTGGTTTACCTTGTCACAGTTACATTTTCTTGATTTTTCAAAGTTCATTTTGAATTTCTTTCGTTGAAATGCAAGAGTTGGAATATTTCAGTAGTGTTTGGTTGTGGTTTACCTTGTCACAGTTACATTTTCTTGATTTTTCAAAGTTCATTTTGAATTTCTTTCGTTGAAATGCAAGTGTTGGAATATTTCAGTAGTGTTTGGTTGTGGTTTACCTTGTCACAGTTACATTTTCCTGATTTTTCAAAGTTCATTTTTAATTTCTTTCGTTGAAATGCAAGAGTTGGAATATTTCACAAGTGTTTTGGTTGTGGTTTACATTGTCACAGTTACATTTTCTTGATTTTTCAAAGTTCATTTTGAATTTCTTTCGTTGAAATGCAAGAGTTGGAATATTTCAGTAGTGTTTGGTTGTGGTTTAACTTGGCACAGTTACATTTTTTGATTTTTCAAAGTTCATTTTGAATTTCCTTCATTGAAATAGGTTTTGGTCATGCTTTACCTTGACACAGTTAAATTTCTTGATTTTTGTTAGGTTAGGTTAGGTTAGGCTAGATCAAGTTAGATTAGGTTAAGTTAGGTTAGGTTAGCCTACGTACGCGCGCGTACGTAGGCTAACCTAACCTAACCTAACTTAACCTAATCTAACTTGATCTAGCCTAACCTAACCTAACCTAACAAAAATCAAGAAAGTTTAACTGTGTCAAGGTAAAAGTATGACCAAAACCTATTTCAATGAAGGAAATTCAAAATGAACTTTGAAAAATCAAGAAAATGTAACTGTGCCAAGTTAAACCACAACCAAACACTACTGAAATATTCCAACTCTTGCATTTCAACGAAAGAAATTCAAAATGAACTTTGAAAAATCAAGAAAATGTAACTGTGACAATGTAAACCACAACCAAAACACTTGTGAAATATTCCAACTCTTGCATTTCAACGAAAGAAATTAAAAATGAACTTTGAAAAATCAGGAAAATGTAACTGTGACAAGGTAAACCACAACCAAACACTACTGAAATATTCCAACACTTGCATTTCAACGAAAGAAATTCAAAATGAACTTTGAAAAATCAAGAAAATGTAACTGTGACAAGTAAACCACAACCAAACACTACTGAAATATTCCAACTCTTGCATTTCAACGAAAGAAATTCAAAATGAACTTTGAAAAATCAAGAAAGTGTAACTGTGACAAGGTAAACCACAACCAAACACTACTGAAATATTCCAACTCTTGCATTTCAACGAAAGAAATTCAAAATGAACTTTGAAAAATCAAGAAAAATGTAACTGTGACAAGGTAAACCACAACCAAACACTACAGAAATATTTCAACTCTTGCATTTCAACGAATGAAATTCAAAATGAACTTTGAAAAATCAAGAAAATGTAACTGTGACAAGGTAAACCACAACCAAACACTACTGAAATATTCCAACTCTTGCATTTCAACGAAAGAAATTCAAATGAACTTTGAAAAATCAAGAAAAATGTAACTGTGACAAGGTAAACCACAACCAAACACTACTGAAATATTCCAACTCTTGCATTTCAACGAAAGAAATTCAAAATGAACGTTGAAAAATCAACAAAATGTAACTGTGACAAGGTAAACCACAACCAAACACTACTGAAATATTCCAACTCTTGCATTTCAACGAAAGAAATTCAAAATGAACTTTGAAAAATCAAGAAAATGTAACTGTGACAAGGTAAACCACAACCAAACACTACTGAAATTTTCCAACTCCTGCATTTCAACGAAAGAAATTTAAAATGAACTTTGAAAAATCAAGAAAATGTAACTCTGACAAGGTAAACCACAACCGAACACTACTGAAATATTCCAAATCTTGCATTTCAACGGAAGAAATTCAAAATGAACTTTGAAAAATCAAGAAAATGTAACTGTGGCAAGGTAAACCACAACCAAACACTACTGAAATATTCCAACTCTTGCATTTCAACGAAAGAAATTCAAAATGAACTTTGAAAAAATCAAGAAAATGTAACTGTGTCAAGGTAAACCACAGCCAAACACTACTGAAATATCCAACTCTTGCATTTCAATGAAAGAAATTCAAAATGAACTTTGAAAAATCAAGAAAATGTAACTGTGACAAGGTAAACCACAATCAAACACTATTGAAATATTCCAACTCTTGCATTTCAACGAAAGAAATTCAAAATGAACTTGAAAAAAAACAAGAAAATGTAACTGTGACAAGGTAAACCACAACCAAACACTACTGAAATATTCCAACTCTTGCATTTCAATGAAAGAAATTCAAAATGAACTTTGAAAAATCAAGAAAATGTAACTTTGACAAGCTAAACCATAACCAAACACTACTGAAATATTCCAACTCTTGCATTTCAACGAAAGAAATTCAAAATGAACTTTGAAAAATCAAGAAAATGTAACTGTGACAAGGTAAACCACAACCAAACACTACAGAAATATTTCAACTCTTGCATTTCAACGAATGAAATTCAAAAATGAACTTTGAAAAATCAAGAAAATGTAACTGTGACAAGGTAAACCACAACCAAACACTACTGAAATATTCCAACTCTTGCATTTCAACGAAAGAAATTCAAATGAACTTTGAAAAATCAAGAAAAATGTAACTGTGACAAGGTAAACCACAACCAAACACTACTGAAATATTCCAACTCTTGCATTTCAACGAAAGAAATTCAAAATGAACGTTGAAAAATCAACAAAATGTAACTGTGACAAGGTAAACCACAACCAAACACTACTGAAATATTCCAACTCTTGCATTTCAACGAAAGAAATTCAAAATGAACTTTGAAAAATCAAGAAAATGTAACTGTGACAAGGTAAACCACAACCAAACACTACTGAAATTTCCCAACTCCTGCATTTCAACGAAAGAAATTTAAAATGAACTTTGAAAAATCAAGAAAATGTAACTCTGACAAGGTAAACCACAACCGAACACTACTGAAATATTCCAAATCTTGCATTTCAACGAAAGAAATTCAAAATGAACTTTGAAAAATCAAGAAAATGTCACTGTGGCAAGGTAAACCACAACCAAACACTACTGAAATATTCCAACTCTTGCATTTCAACGAAAGAAATTCAAAATGAACTTTGAAAAATCAAGAAAATGTAACTGTGTCAAGGTAAACCACAGCCAAACACTACTGAAATATTCCAACTCTTGCATTTCAATGAAAGAAATTCAAAATGAACTTTGAAAAATCAAGAAAATGTAACTGTGACAAGGTAAACCACAATCAAACACTATTGAAATATTCCAACTCTTGCATTTCAACGAAAGAAATTCAAAATGAACTTTGAAAAAAACAAGAAAAATGTAACTGTGACAAGGTAAACCACAACCAAACACTACTGAAATATTCCAACTCTTGCATTTCAACGAAAGAAATTCAAAATGAACTTTGAAAAATCAAGAAAATGTAACTGTTACAAGGTAAACCACAACCAAACACTACTGAAATATTCCAACTCTTGCATTTCAATGAAAGAAATTCAAAATGAACTTTGAAAAATCAAGAAAATGTAACTTTGACAAGCTAAACCATAACCAAACACTACTGAAATATTCCAACTCTTGCATTTCAACGAAAGAAATTCAAAATGAACTTTGAAAAATCAAGAAAATGTAACTGTGACAAGGTAAACCACAACCAAACACTACTGAAATATTCCAACTCTTGCTTTTCAAGGAAAGATATTCTAAATGAACTTGAAAAATCAAGAAAATGTAACTGTGACAAGGTAAACCACAACCAAACACTATTGAAATATTCCAACTCTTGCATTTCAACGAAAGAAATTCAAAATGAACTTTGAAAAAACAAGAAAATGTAACTCTGACAAGGTAAACCACAACCAAACACTACTGAAATATTCCAACTCTTGCATTTCAACGAAAGAAATTCAAAATGAACTTTGAGAAATCAAGAAAATGTAACTGTGACAAGGTAAACCACAAACCAAACACTACTGAAATATTCCAACTCTTGCATTTCAATGAAAGAAATTCAAAATGAACTTTGAAAAATCAAGAAAATGTAACTTTGACAAGGTAAACCATAACCAAACACTACTGAAATATTCCAACTCTTGCATTTCAACGAAAGAAATTCAAAATGAACTTTGAAAAATCAAGAAAATGTAACTGTGACAAGGTAAACCACAACCAAACACTACTGAAATATTCCAACTCTTGCATTTCAACGAAAGAAATTCAAAATGAACTTTGAAAAATCAAGAAAATGTAACTGTGACACTGTAAACCCCAACCAAACACCACTGAAATATTCCAACTCTTGCATTTCAACGAAAGAAATTCAAAATGAACTTTGAAAAATCAAGAAAATGTAACTGTGACAAGGTAAACCACAGCCAAAACACTACTGAAATATTCCAACTCTTGCATTTCAACGAAAGAAATTCAAAATGAACTTTGAAAAATCAAGAAAATGTAACTGTGACAAGGTAAACCACAACCAAACACTAGTGAAATATTCCAACTCTTGCATTTCAACGAAAGAAATTCAAAATGAACTTTGAAAAATCAAGAAAATGTAACTGTGACAAGGTAAACCACAACCAAACACTACTGAAAATTCCAACTCTTGCATTTCAACGAAAGAAATTCAAAATGAACCTTAAAAAAATCAAGAAAATGTAAGTGTGACAAGGTAAACCACATCCAAACACTACTGAAATATTCCAACTCTTGCATTTCAACGAAAGAAATTCAAAATGAACTTTGAAAAATCAAGAAAAATGTAACTGTGACAAGGTAAACCACATCCAAACACTACTGAAATATTCCAACTCTTGCATTTCAACGAGAGAAATTCAAAATGAACTTTGAAAAATCAAGAAAATGTAACTGTGACGAGGTAAATCATAACCAAACACTACTGAAATATTCCAACTCTTGCATTTCAACGAAAGAAATTCAAAATGAACTTTGAAAAATCAAGAAAAATGTAACTGTGACAAGGTAAACCACAACCAAACACTACTGAAATATTCCAACTCTTGCTTTTCAAGGAAAGAAATTCTAAATGAACTTTGAAAAATCAAGAAAATGAAACTGTGACAAGGTAAACCACAACCAAACACTATTGAAATATTCCAACTCTTGCATTTCAACGAAAGAAATTCAAAACGAACTTTGAAAAAAAAAGAAAATGTAACTTTGACAAGGTAAACCACAACCAAACACTACTGAAATATTCCAACTCTTGCATTTCAACGAAAGAAATTCAAAATGAACTTTGAAAAATCAAGAAAATGTAACTGTGACAAGGTAAACCACAACCAAACACTACTGAAATATTCCAACTCTTCCATTTCAATGAAAGAAATTCAAAATGAACTTTGAAAAATCAAGAAAATGTAACTTTGACAAGGTAAACCATAACCAAACACTACTGAAATATTCCAACTCTTGCATTTCAACGAAAGAAATTCAAAATGAACTTTGAAAAATCAAGAAAATGTAACTGTGACAAGGTAAATCACAACCAAACACTACTGAAATATTCCAACTCTTGCATTTCAACGAAAGAAATTCAAAATGAACTTTGAAAAATCAAGAAAATGTAACTGTGACACTGTAAACCCCAACCAAACACCACTGAAATATTCCAACTCTTGCATTTCAACGAAAGAAATTCAAAATGAACTTTGAAAAATCAAGAAAATGTAACTGTGACAAGGTAAATCACAACCAAACACTACTGAAATATTCCAACTCTTGCATTTCAACGAAAGAAATTCAAAATGAACCTTAAAAAATCAAGAAAATGTAAGTGTGACAAGGTAAACCACATCCAAACACTACTGAAATATTCCAACTCTTGCATTTCAACGAAAGAAATTCAAAATGAACTTTGAAAAATCAAGAAAATGTAACTGTGACAAGGTAAACCACATCCAAACACTACTGAAATATTCCAACTCTTGCATTTCAACGAGAGAAATTCAAAATGAACTTTGAAAAATCAAGAAAATGTAACTGTGACAAGGTAAACCACAACCAAACACTACTGAAATATTCCAACTCTTGCATTTCAACGAAAGAAATTCAAAATGAACTTTGAAAAATCAAGAAAATGTAACTGTGACAAGGTAAAACACAACCAAACACTACTGAAATATTCCAACTCTTGCATTTCAACGAACGAAAGAAATTCAAAATGAACTTTTAAAAATCAAGAAAATGTAACTGTGACAAGGTAAACCACAACCAAACACTACTGAAATATTCCAACTCTTGCATTTCAACGAAAGAAATTCAAAATGAACTTTGAAAAATCAAGAAAATGTAACTGTGACACTGTAAACCCCAACCAAACACCACTGAAATATTCCAAACTCTTGCATTTCAACGAAAGAAATTCAAAATGAACTTTGAAAAATCAAGAAAATGTAACTGTGACAAGGTAAACCACAGCCAAACACTACTGAAATATTCCAACTCTTGCATTTCAATGACAGAAATTCAAAATGAACTTTGAAAAATCAAGAAAATGTAACTGTGACAAGGTAAACCACAACGAAACACTACTGAAATATTCCAACTCTTGCATTTCAACCAAAGAAATTCAAAATGAACTTTGAAAAATTAAGAAAATGTAGCTGTGACAAGGTAAACCAAAACCAAACACTACTGAAATATTCCAACTCTTGCATTTCAACAAAAGAAATTCAAAATGAACTTTGAAAAATCAAGAAAATGTAACTGTGACAAGGTAAACCACAACCAAACACTACTGAAATATTCCAACTCTTGCATTTCAACGAAAGATCTCAAAAAGAACTTTGAAAAATTAAGAAAATGTAACTGTGACAAGGTAAACCACAACCAAACACTACTGAAATATTCCAACTCTTGCATTCAATGAAAGAAATTCAAAATGAACTTTTGAAAAAATCATGAAAATGTAACTGTGACAAGGTAAACCACAACGAAACACTACTGAAATATTCCAACTCTTGCATTTCAACGAAAGAAATTCAAAATGAACTTTGAAAAAAAAAATTATGAAAATGTAACTGTGACAAGGTAAACACAAACCAAACACTACTGAAATATTCCAACTCTTGCATTTCAACAAAAGAAATTCAAAATGAACTTTGAAAAAATCAAGAAAATGTAGCTGTGACAAGGTAAACCACAACAACACACTACTGAAATATTCCAACTCTTGCCTTTCAACAAAAGAAATTCAAAATGAACTTTGAAAAATCAAGAAAATGTAACTGTGACAAGGTAAACCACAACCAAACACTACTGAAATATTCCAACTCTTACATTTCAATGAAAGAAATTCAAAATGAACTTTGAAAAATCAAGAAAATGTAACTGTGACAAGGTAAACCACAACCAAACACTACTGAAATATTCCAACTCTTGCATTTCAACCAAAGAAATTCAAAATGAACTTTGAAAAATTAAGAAAATGTAGCTGTGACACTGTAAACCACAACCAGATACTACTGAAATATTCCAACTCTTGCATTTCAACAAAAGAAATTCAAAATGAACTTTGAAAAATCAAGAAAATGTAACTGTGACAAGGTAAACCACAACGAAACAATACTGAAATATTCCAACTCTTGCATTTCAACGAAAGAAATTCAAAATGAACTTTGAAAAATTAAGAAAATGTAGCTGTGACAAAGTAAACCACAACCAAACCACTACTGAAATATTCCAACTCTTGCATTTCAACGAAAGAAATTCAAAATGAACTTTGAAAAATTAAGAAAATTTAACAGTGACAAGGTAAACCACAACCAAACACTACTGAAATATTCCAACTCTTGCATTTCAATGAAAGAAATTCAAAATGAACTTTGAAAAATCAAGAAAATGTAACTGTGACAAGGTAAACCACAACGAAACACTACTGAAATATTCCAACTCTTGCATTTCAACGAAAGAAATTCAAAATGAACTTTGAAAAATTATGAAAATGTAGCTGTGACAAGGTAAACCACAACCAAACACTACTGAAATATTCCAACTCTTGCATTTCAACAAAAGAAATTCAAAATGAACTTTGAAAAATCAAGAAAATGTAGCTGTGACAAGGTAAACTACAACAACACACTACTGAAATATTCCAACTCTTGCCTTTCAACAAAAGAAATTCAAAATGAACTTTGAAAAATCAAGAAAATGTAACAGTGACAAGGTAAACCAAACACTACTAAAATATTCCAACTCTTGCATTTCATTGAAAGAAATTCAAAATGAACTTTGAAAAATCAAGAAAATGTAACTGTGACAAGGTAAACCATAACCAAACACTACTGAAATATTCCAACTCTTGCCCTTCAACGAAAAAATTCAAAATGAACTTTGAAAAATCAAGAAAATGTAACTGTGACAAGGTAAACCACAACCAAACACTACTAAAATATTCCAACTCTTGCATTTCAATGAAAGAAATTCAAAATGAACTTTGAAAAATCAAGAAAATGTAACTGTGACAAGGTAAACCACAACAACACACTACTTAAATATTCCAACTCTTGCATTTCAACGAAAGAAATTCAAAATGAACTTTGAAAAATCAAGAAAATGTAACTGTGACAAGGTAAACCACAACCAAACACTACTGAAACATTCCAACTCTTGCATTTCAATGAAGGAAATTCAAAATGAACTTTGAAAAATCAGACCTTTGGAGGGGGGAGGGGCCGGGGGGGGAGGGGGTCGTTCTGTGTCTCAATGCACACAAAAAAAGTATAAAAAATGGGGGAGGGGAGGAGGAGGAGGAGGAGGAGGAGGAGGAGGGGAGGAGGAGGAGGGGAGGGGGAGGGGAGGAGGAGGGAGGATAGGGAGGAAGAGGGAGGGGAGGGGCCCTTTGGGGGGCCAAAGGGGGGAGGGGCCCTTTGGGCCCCGGGGGGGGGTCTGGGGGAACCTTGAGGGCCGTGGGGCCCTTTGGGAGCCCAGTGGACCTTTGAGGACCGGTGGCTTCCTTTGGGGTTGGGGTAGAGGGATTGGAACCCTTTGGGGTTGGGGTAGGGGGATCGGAACACTGTTCAAATGAAACTTGTGTATTATAACGACCACAGAGTTTCACCCTCAAATCCTCTTCCAAAATCTCTTCAAAAATCATCTTTTAAAATGTCTCTAACTGTTTCGCCGAAATAATTCCATAACCTGTCTAAAACAGTTTCGCCCAAATAATCCCTAAACGTAATTCAGCGTGTTCCTTTTGTTTTTGGCATCTCTGCGCTAATGCATTTCAAATTAATAAGAAACCTGATTCCCGCGCTAAAACAATTCATCGCTAAGATGTTTCTTGGAGAATTGTTTCCATGGCGTTTGGTTATTAATATCCTTTGGAGTTCGACCAAAAGAGTTGTTTCCGAGGCAAAGACATTAATTAACTTGACGTCATCTGTCAGACATTAATTAACTTCCCGGAAACAATTTGATTAATGACTGACAGCACAGGTGTTCCATGTCATTGACACACTTTGATTACGCAATCAATTTCTCAGAAATCCATTTCCCCTAGGGACTCTTTGCCCATATATGGTGTTCTCGTGGGAGCTTTAGGGTCATCTCTACTTAGTTACATCAAATAATAACAGATACTACTAAAATTGACAAGACAAAAGAATCGCAAAGACGAGAGAAACGAGGATAATAATAGCCAGTGTAAAAAATGAAAAGGACTATGCAAAATTTGGGTTAAGACCTCGAATTGACCGTCTTCAGTGCAATTAATAATAAAAAAATACTGATTAAAACAAAAAAGATAAAATAAAAACAAAACCTTAAAACAAGCACTGAACATAAAACAGAAAGACCCTTTCAAAGCCCATCATTCCCCCAAACACATCCAATCAAAATTTTGAGATAGCCATTTTGTTCAGCGTAGTTGATTTCAAGATAGAAAATATGTTTTTGAGGAGGACACTCCCCACAACCCTCAAGGCAAGGGTTTTAAGTTATAACGAGAGAAACGAGGATAATAACAGCCAGTGTAAAAAATGAAAAGGACTATGCAAAATTTGGGTCAAGACCTCCAATTGACCGTCTTCAGTGCAATTAATAATAAAAAAATACTGATTAAAATACAAAAGATAAAATAAAAACCAACCTTAAAACAAGCACTGAACCTAAAACAGAAAGACCCTTTCAAAGCAACGGCGAAAGAGCAACTGAATAAAAAATACAATCCTGAATGGCATTTCTAAATTTCATTTTATGTAAAGGATTCTTAAAGGTCAATCGCTTACCAGGTATGGCGTTATTAGGGATTCTATTAGGTTGTAAAATATGATTTTGTGGATGAATATAAAAACGATCTAAATTAATAAGTTCATTATAAATAGGGCTTTCAAAGGTTTCTCAAGTGTTTTTTTGTAGGGCGACCTCTTGGTGAATGTGCTTCTTTTATTTCAACTGCCTCCCAAAAATTTGCGTGAGACCCTCAACAGGAGCAATAATGGAGGTAATGTGAAACAAAAAGAAATGGTTTGGATTGTCATATTTTTAATGAATACAAATGAAATAAAAAAAAACCCTGTTGATATTTTAGAGAAAAAAGCAAAAGAATTTTTTTATCCAAATTACCTCTTTTTTCTCATAATTTATATAAAGCTGCGCATGAAGCTTAATAATTTTTTTTTTTTATGAGTTATTATTATTGAATGAAGTGTTAATTTGTGAAGTGTTAATTTTAAGTGTTAATTTATTATTTATTGAATGAAGTGTTAATTTGTGTGTTAAGTTTGATTGACGGCCTTTGCGTACTTGTTGTTATATAGTTTAAAAGAATTTTATGGCCTGTTGATTAGCGGTATTTTTTGTTAAATTTTTACTCTTTGTATTCGGAGGAAATAAAAAAGTTTGAATTGAATTGAATATGTTGAGCCAAGGCGGAATCAAAAGTCTCAGGTCTTTGGTGTAGCCCCATGGCTTTGTCGATTGAGGACCTGTGTTCTGACAACGTCTCCCCAAATTGTTGTTGGGTTCTTCCAACATTAAAAGAGGCGCAGGAGCAGGAAACCCCATAAACAGAACTACCCAAAATGGGGCTGGTTTTATCTTTGCCACTGTTGAAAAAGGTCTGTATTTTCTTTGAATTTTTAAAAGTGACATTAAGGTTATGTTTTTTAAGGATTCTTCTCATTTTAGAATTCAATTCGGCAATATAGGATAGAACACAAGGCCGTATCCAGGGGGGGGGGGTTACCCGGTTTGAACCCCCCCCCGAAATTTCTAACCGAGTCAAAAATTAGTCTTAAAAAATACCTGTAAAGACAAAACCTTACCAGAAAAAAGAGGCCATAAAAAAAATCGGGAAAAAATCGGGTAAACCCTGGATACCTGAAAATCCTGGATACCTGCTTGATAGAACAGTTAAAAGTTTCTTATGACCCACCAAAGGGAAGATATTTGTTTGGGATTGTAGAGTTGATACATCGTTTTCTGCCTTTTTTTCGTCTTTTTTCGATGATGGGTTCAAGTGATTTTATGGGATGTCCATGGGAAAATAAATGTCCTTAAGATAGTTTAGTTCTGGGACCATGTGAGCTTCTGAGCAGGTTATTACTACACAATCAACAAAAGATATAGCAACTCCTCTTTTTACGCAAGGAGATTGGCTGGAAGAAAATGCAAATACCTATCGTTATGTGTAGGCTTTCTATAAATCGAAAACTCAAGGCTGAGAGACTTATTGAAGATTAAGACATCTAGAAAAGGCAGTTCATGATTATCTTCTAGTTGTAAAGTGAACTAGAATCTAAAGTGCTAAGTTGAGACAAAAGAAGTTAAGTGACGTCCCTCCATGATCCCAGACAGAAATAACGTCATCCACAAACTGGCTCCAGAAACGGTGTTTCAAAGAGAAAGTTTTCAAAACGGAGGTTTCAGCAAATTCCTTGTATAAAATGGCCGAAAAAGCTGAAAGACTGGTACCCATGGGTAGACCCTTTAATTAGGGTGAAAAAATTGGCTATTGTATCGGAAATATAAGAAAGACCTATTGCAAAGGCGGACAAGACGCATAATAGTTTATATATCAAGTGTTTTGTACTCCATTAGGTCAGTATTATCTTCTAGTTTCTTTTGAAGAGCAAGTTCACATTTTCTAATATCACATAACAGCAGGAGCAGATCCAGGATTTTTTTTTTTTTTTCTTGGGGGGGGGGGGGGCAAAATAGGTTCATCCGATAAACAAAAATTAGGGGGGGGGGGCGCAAAATAGGTTGATCCGATAAACTTGTGTTAGGAGTTAGTTTAATTAACGCAAACTTGGGTTAATTAAGTAAATTACACTACTTTAGACTTCGCTAGGGGGCGCCCCCTGGATCCGCCACTGCATTACAGGCAGTAAAAAAAACGAAGAGAACTATGCAAATATTTCGGTCAAGACTTAGAAATAATTTAGTACTAAAATTATCACAAGTAAGAGCAGGACTACCAACTCCCTAGACCCTCTAAAGCCTAGAGAGTCACTTACACCTTGTTATAAAATAGTATAAAATTGAGAAATAAAAGATTAATGATACTATCGAGGATTAATAGGATTATATTTTTAGCAATCAATCTAGCATCTATTTTCTGATAAGCAGAAAAATATTATCCATTCTTCTCTTCTTTTAAACACACTCCTTTCAAATGTATAGAAAATCAATTTGTAAATCATATGTTTCGTCAAGTCAAAATATTGCTTCAACAAATTAAGCTAAATTTAACAATGCTCATTTAATAAATTTAATTTAGGCATCAATTTTCTATACGTTTGAATGAAATAGAATTACAAGTTTTAACAAAAAGTGTCCTTTTAAAATAGTGGAATTAAATTGGAAGTCACGAATCATTTTTATACGACAAGTATTATTCTTTCATCTAGTCTTGAATTGAATCGCAATTTTCTTTTTTTTGTTGATGCTTGAAATCCCTAACTGTTTGAGAGGATTGTTTTCAGTTAATCGCAAATGACACTCAATCCTTTTTATGGAGTAGAGAAAGGGGTAGCTACTATACTTCGGATGTGCAGCTTCACTGGTGGAATACAACTGAACCCGAGATCACCAGGTGTCACAATAAAAAACTTACTTGTTTCATTAAAGAGAGGAGCTGCAGCAGAACATAATTGAGCAGGAACATAACTAATGAGCCGCAGCAGATTGTAACATAATGAGCAGCTGTAGCAGAACATAACTAATGAGCAGCAGGAGCTGCAGCAGAACGTAACTCAAATAAAGTGGAGCCAGCCGTTCTGTCACGTACTACACTAAAAATAAAATCATGTGAAACAATGTAAACAAAGTACCTGCCCTCTCCCACTCTCCTATCTATTCCCACAGGAATAGATGTGCTTTAGGAGATTGAAAATTGAAGCACTTTGGGAGCCTCATCTAGTCAGATGGGAGCCTTGAATACAAAATTACCACCCAAAAACTATCCACACATTTAATAAACTAGGAACCACACATTTAATAAACTAGGAAACATGTGGAAGAATACAGCCTACTCCATGAAATTGAACCACCGCACAATTAATAGCACCGTGATTTCTGTAAAAACGTACGGATGAGAATCTTGGGCGTTAACTACGTAGCTCGAAAATAAATCTTAGGGCATAATAATAGACCGACAAGGTAAAAAAGCTTTCATTCACGAAAAAGCGAAACAGCCGTTTGCAGCCGATGAAACTGACGTAAATAATTTTCTGAAACCACATTGGCTAAGCATGATATGAAAAAACTCGATAAACAAGAAAAATGAGAATACTTACAGCTAGTGAAAATGAATCCTGGGTAGTGGTGTTTATTGGATCCTCTGTTCATGTCGTTGCTTCTGTATTGGTAGAACTCACCAACAATTGGGAGATAGGTTGCTGGAACACAGACCTTCAATCGACAAAGCCATGAAGCTGCGCCAAAGGCCCGAGAATTTGGATCCGCCATGGCCCAACGTACGACAACCCAAAATTCTTCATTTTGCGTGAAAATGCCTCCAATATTGCCTCTGTTAAAGGTTTCCTCTAAGTTGTTTGAGAGAGGTAGTTAAAATCAAGAAATTCATGCACCAAAAATAAGCCAAAAATAAAGATTGGGAGAAACTTATTTGAGCCTCATATATAATGAAATAATTAATTCAGATTTTCTCTTCTACATTATAATGTTTCGCAACCCTGCCAAATGTTAGACGATAGCAGACCTGATAAGCGCTTGGCATTCAGAAAAGTATTAAATAAAATGAATTTGGATTTTAGTTTTTTGAATTGTCATTGATTGTTTTATTTTTTATTCAGTTGCCCTTTCACCGTTGCTTGGAAAGGGTCTTACTTTAATTTTAGTGGTGATTTTTAGGATTTGGTTTTTATTTATTGTAGTGGTTGCTTTGTTAAGGTTCTTTTTTGTTTTTGCACTGAGGAAGGTCGAACGGAGGTCTCGGCTATAACATTTGCAACCCATTCATTTGCATTGGCTGAAAATATCTTCATTTTTCAATCTTTTCGAGTTTTTTTCTTATCTTGGCAAGTAGGCGATGACGGTGTACCGTGGATACACCGGAAAATATCTTCATTTTTCAATCTTTTCGGGTTTTTTCTTATTATCTTGGCAAGTAGGCGATGACGGTGTAACTTCCTCACGGTGTACCGTGTTGGGTCCCTCCTGGTATTAGAAGGTGCGAAAGACAAAAAGCAACGCTAGGACGATGTCTGGAGAAGGATGCTACACTGTTCAGATCATCAGCGACAGATCTTTGGTTTGCAGCCACACAGGAGAGGTCATCGTGGAGAGGTAGCGTTGTCACATTTGTGTGAAGACGCCGCTCAAATTCTTTGGCACTGAAAGCTTCATGTTCAAGGTATTTACACAAGCGAAAATAGAAGACAACATGTATATTGTACGAACCTGAAAATATCTTAAGTAGTTTGAGGGGAAAATAAAATACTTAAAACACTGATTGGCCGGTCCTACATGCTTAGCTTAAGGTAATTAAACAAGTATCCTAACACAACTAATTAAAAAAAAAATGCAAATTAATTGGAAAAAATCTTAATACGCAGCCAAGTACATCGAGTATTAAATCCCCGATAGACCTTTCGGCAAACTTTAATTTGCAAATAAAATTGTCGGATACCTTCAAGAAAAGGTAAAAAGATTTAATTATTTCAAAACTTAACACACTAAAAGGGATATGCCAAAGAGTTTGTATTTGTTCGACTGAAGTATTATATTAGTTTTTTAATATTATTCTTAAAATGCCAACCGAGTCTTCTTAAACACACTGGCCGAAGTTCTTGTTCATGGAATTGGCTACTTATGGGTATCTTGAAGACAAACATGGACAAGAATGCCACCCGTAGGGGAGTTAAGGTGTGCTAGTGACAATAACGCATTTCTGTTTCTTATAAAGTCTCCATTTTTTGTGACTTCTACCAAAGAGTATGGAAAACTGGAAAGAGCTGAAACTGGCACCAGCGTCAAAAAAACATCAACGCCATCTAGTATTTGGTATTTCTGTGAACGTTGTCATCCTTTTAAGCTTGAAAATTCCTTCCACGGCATAATTTTGGCTCTATCTAGATAGGGTTCTCAACTTCTCAAATTTTGTACTATGACACAAATATGTACACTGTAGATACATTTTACCATAAAAAAGGCAATTTATATTCATTTTGGACATTCATTTAATTTTTTTTTCTCTCTAAAGAAAACAGAGCTAAAATTAGTATAATGTATCCCCAGTGTCACATGGGCCCCGTGTCTAGACCATCCCAGATGGTTCCAGATCTTGCCTCAGCTACTTTCCAAGATAGAGAATATGACAATTATCCCAATAAAGGTTTCGGGGCATGTCACAAATCAAAGTTTCTAGGCACATCAACTCTTTTAAAAGAGTTAACTATCCTCAACTGTTAGAAACTAGCCTTTTGGGGCACTTCAAAATGTGTGTGTGTGTGTGTGTGTGTTGGGGGGGGGGGAGGCTAGAGAAATCTGGCCTCTGTTCTCAGTACTACCCTTTGTAAAGCCGTCCTAGCCGAGTGGATTGGCGCGCTGAATTTAGGATCCTTTGTCCGAGAGGACGAGAGTTCGAATCCTAAGTGTACCCAATTATTTGGTTTAGGACGGGGAGCAGGAAGGGTGTGCGAAAGCACAGGATGGTTGTCCCCATAACCCCCAATTGCACTTCCTGGCTGAACGGCCACGAAACGGAGATCGGCGGTAGGGACTGTAAAGTCCAATGCCGTATTTTTATCCTTTACCTTTTACACTATGTAAAGACTGCTTTTTACAGGCCTACTTTGTATTGACAGGATTCTTTAGCAGAAATGAGCTCCGATTCAAATTAATTAAAGAGAAAATTCAGCCTTAATCCTGCAAAACTACAGACTAATAATCACAATTATCTAATTCTAATTGAAATCGTCAACTGTTTTTATGAAGTCGCCAGACCCTGCAGTGAAAGGGCTACTACCGTTTTATTCTCCATGCTGAATCGCCAAAGACCTGACCATTTTGTGTACCAATTTCCAATACTCCTATAGTGCAACTGGAGTTTTTGCTGGACTAGGTAGCAATGAAACGAAACTGGGGAAATCCTTCTAATGACTGAAGTCCTATATGTGATTCTTAACATTGCAAGTTTTAATAATTTTTTTTGTATTGGTCCTTATTTTTAGGGAATACCTTTGTGGCTGATGGAACTATCTCCGATGGAAAACATAAAAATGTAAAAGTGGGATGATCAGATTGAAGAAGATTGAAGGGGATCAGATTATATATTGAAGAAGCTACTAGACTACCAGATATTTAAGCTATTCCGCACCATATATTAAAGACACATGAAAATCCTAAGACGTTAATATAGTTCCCAGCTTCTGGACGCCAAAGAAAACACCTTCAAAATATTTATGAAAAAAAGCCAAAACAATTAGAGTATTTATAGAATATGCAATAATTAGAGCATACATCTAGGAGAGATATGACCAAATTTAGTAGGAGAAAAAGGCAAGTTTTAAAATCTAGCACCATGGCCTATGGAGGGAGAGTAGTTTCTTTGATAACAAAAAAAAAATGATTTTTCGTACGTGCTTAAAGCTATGATAAACGTAAAAAAAAAACACAATATATTCATGGGTGGGATCGATGCACTTTTCCTGTCGTTCTTTCCCCCACTTTCTCTACTAACGTCTACTGTTGATAATTTTTGAGACCACACTGCCTTTCCATGACAATAAATAAAAGTTCGAATAGGGATAAAATCCTTTTAATAGACAGTGATGATGATAAAAGTGATAGAAATTCACAAAAAATACCAGATATTTCGGTCACATATGCAGTGACCGTCAGGAGTAGTAAAACAGAGTTTTGCAGTTACTGATGACGGTAACTGCATATGTGACCAAAATATCTGGTATTTTTTTGTGAATTTCTATCACTGTTATCATTATCACTGTCTAATTAAAAGGATTTTATCCCTATTCGAACTTTTATTTATCGACGTCTACTGTTGAGATCACTTTCCCAAAAAAATTGAGCTCATTGGCTGTTCTTTTCAACTCTCGTCGATGACAACCGAAAGTAAAGAAAAACAATTTTGAAAGTAAAAAGAAAGTCATTTTTTATTGCCAATGATAAATGTGTGAAGCCTTTTAAGTTTATTGTTTACCCATCAAATGTTATTAGCATAATCAAATTTAATTAGTTGCAAAAATTAGGCAATTCCCCTCAAAAATTGGTACAACCTTAGTGAAATTTTAATCATCCGACTGAAAATAAAAACTGTTTGCAGTCCTTAATTTTCTCCCCATCAAAGTGGTAAAGCAATTCTAAAATTAGAAAAGATGCTGAGAGGCTTTTCTTTGTGGGTGCACGACACAGATATTCCGTAACCTAATATTGAACAAATATTTGTTTTCAGGCAATTGTTCGTTTCTCTTTAGTTGGCCTTTTTTTGGCTTGAAACAGTTCTCCTAACAGATTGGCTTACCAGATTGTCTTACCAGTGAATTATTCAAAGTAATTTATAAGTTAATATTAGACACGTTGACAAGTTTATCAATATTTATATGCTGTACAGATGAAGAAATTGGTGCAATAGAGAGGATTCCGTCTTAAAAAATTGTGAATTTTTTTTACCCCTTTTGCTTTTTTTATCCATTTTGCTTTTATCAGTTCGTAACAGTCCTCCCAATAAGTTGGATGTTGAAATTTACCAAGTATTTGAAAAGTTCAGACGTATATCTCTATGGATCACAGATAGATACTACTTTGCACAATAATAAACTAAGATTTGCTTTCAGGAAATAATTCATTCTTATTTATTTGTACTATTGGTATTTTTCGGTTTGAAAGAGCTCTTCCGTTGTCTCCAGGGATGTTTTCCAGCTTGTTTTTTATTTTTGTTTTTCTACCAGATATTTGAATTGGAAACAGTTTAGTGTTCCTTACTTTGCTTTTTAGTGGCGTCACTATAAGTGACGTCAGTATTTATTTTTGAACAGATAATGCTAATGGTTATTAACAATGAACAATATAATATTGTATAATAAAGTCACTAAGACTGGGAATAAGTGAAGGTAAGGAGCTATTGCCGGGTAATGAGAAGATCGATCAAGGTGACAGCTTCACTTATCTAGGTAGTATCAGAGGCAACCATGTAGCGTTGCCTATAGTAAAGGCCCTACGGCTCCAATGTTTTATTATTATTTATTATTATTATTTTTATTCCCAGAAGCACTTCATATGGAAGGGGTCATCGTAGAAACTTCAAAGGGGCTCATTCGATTAGAAATCGAGAGTTCTAGTGCCATTTTGTTCAGCTTAGTTGATTTCCAGATAGAAAATATATTTTTGAGAAGGACACTCCGCCACAACCCTCAGGGCAAGGGTTTTAAGTTATGCCCTGGGGGCATATAAGGTTTTTATAGAAAGCGTTGTCGTAGAAACTTCAAAACAGGCTCATTCGATTGGAAATTCAAAGGGCTACTGCCCTTTTTAGTAGCCAAAAATGATTGGAGGGCAACGAGCCCCCACCCCCCGCAGACCATTTCCCCAAACACATCCAATCAAAATTTGAGATAGCCATTTTGTTCAGCGTAGTTGATTTCCAGATAGAAATTATGTTTTTGAGGAGGACACTCCCCCACAACACTCAGGGCAAGGGTTTATTAAGTTATGGCCTGGGGGTATATAAGGTTTTTATAGAAGGTGTTTTCGTAGAAACTTCAAAAAAGGCTCATTCGATTGGAAATTCAAAGGGCTAGTGCCCTTTTTAATAGTCGAAAATGATTGGAGGGCAACTAGCCCCCCCCCCACGCCCACCATTCCCCCTAACACATCCAATAAAAATTTTGAGATATCCATTTTGTTTAGCGTATTTGATTTCCAGATAGAAAATATGTTTTTGAGGAGGACACTCCCCACAACCTCAGGGCAAGGGTTTTAAGTTATGCCCTGGGGGCATGTAAGGTTTTTATAGAAGGCGTTGTCGTAGAAACTTCAAAAAAGGCTCATTCGATTGGAAATTCAAAGGGCTAGTGCCCTTTTTAATAGTCAAAAGTGATTGGAGGGCAACTAGCCCCCCCACGCCCATCATTCCCCCAAAAACATCCAATCAAAATTTTGAGATAGCCATTTTGTTCAGCGTAGTTGATTTCAAGATAGAAAATATTTTTTGAGGAGGACACTCCCCACAACCCTCAAGGCAAGGGTTTTAAGTTATAACCTGGGGTTATATAAGGTTTTTATAGAAGGTGTTGTCGTAGAAACTTCAAAAAAGGTTCATTCGATTAGAAATTCAAAGGGCTAGTGCTCTCTTTTAATAGTCGAAAGTGATTTGAGGGCAACTAACCCTCCTCTCACGTCCACCCTTTTCCCCAAACACATCCAATCAAAATTTTGAGACAGCCATTTTATTTAACGTAGTTTTAAGTTCTGGAAATTAGGTCTTTGAGGATGACAACTCCCCCACAGCCCTCAGGGCAAGGGCTGTAAGTTATGCCCCGGGGCCATATAAGGTTTTGTATAGACAATGTTGTCGTAGAAACTTCAGAAAGGGCTCATTCGATTGGAAATTTAAATGGCTAGTTCCCTTTTTAATAGTCGAAAGTGATTCTAAGGCAATTGACACCCCTTCCACGCCCACCATTTCCCCAAACACATCCAATCAAAATTTTGATATAGCCATTTTGTTCGACTTAGTTGAAAGTTCTGGAAATTATATGTTTGAGCAGGACACTCCCCCCACAGTCTTCAGGGGCAAGGGTTATAAGTTATGCCCTGGGGACATATATGGTTCTTATGGAAGGAGAGTGCTCGTATAAACTTCAGAGAGGGCTCATTTGATTGGAAACTGAGAGCTCTAGTTAACTTTTTAAGCGTCAAAAGATATTGGAGGGTAACTAGCTCCCCCCCCCAAATCCTTTTTTCTCCCAAATGCATCCAATACAAATTTTAAGATACCTATTTTGTTAAAAATAGTTCAAAGATCATACAACAAAAATTCTGGTATTGACACAACCCACCAGGGGCCCGTGGGCATTCGTTGTTAGTTATGCCCTGGGGGCATATATGGGTCTTATGGAAGGGATGCTCGTACTAACTTCAAAGAGGAATCATTCGATTGGAAATTGAAAGTTCTAGTTCACTTTTTAAGAGTCAAAAGAGATTGGAGGGCACCTATTCCCCCCACCAAGCCCTTTTTTTCCTCAAACCCATCCGATAAGAACTTTGAGATAGCTTTTTTTTAAATAGTTCAAAGAACATATAACGAAAACTCAGGGGTCAACACAGCCTCCCCAGGGCCCGAGGGCAGGTGTTGTAAGTTATGCCCTGGGGGAATATATGGTTCTTATTGATGGGATGCTCGTAAATTTCAGAGATGGCTCATTTGATTGGAAATTGAAAGTTCTAGTTAAGTTTTTTAGAGTCAAAAGAGATTGGAGGGCAACTACCCCCTCCCCCCACCCCGTTTTTCCCCAAATGCATCCAATAAAAATTTTGAGATAGGCATTAAGTTAAAAATTTCTCAAAAGTCGGATAACAAAAACTCAGGCGTCGTCACAACCCCCAGGGCCCAGGGGCAGGGGTTGTAAGTTCTGCTCTGGGGCATATTTTTTTCGTATGAAAGGGATGCTCGTATAAACTTCAGAGAGGGCTCATTTGATTCGATATTGAAAGTTCGAGCTCACTTTTTAATAGTCTAAAGAGATCCGAGGGCAGCCAGCCCCCAACCCATCTGATGAAAATTTTGAGATAGACATCTTGTTAAAAATAGTTCAGAGGTCAGATAAGAAAAAAATCGGTGTCAATAGAACCCCCCAGGGCACAGGGGAAGGCGTTCTAAGTTATACCCTAAGGGCATGTATGGTTCTTATGAAAGGGATGCTCGTATAAACTTCACAGGAGCTCATTTGATTGGAAATTGAAAGTTCTAGTTCACTTTTTAAGAGTCAAGAGAGTTAAACTAGCCCCCCACGCTCTTTTTTCCCCAAACCCGTCCGCTACAAATTTTGAGATAGCCAGTGTTTTGGAAATTGTTTAAAAATTACATAACAAAAACGACCCCCCCCCCCAGAGCCCGGGGATAGGCGTTGTAAGTGTTGTCCTGGGGGCGTATATGGTTCTTATGAAAGGGATGCTCGTATAAACCTCAGAGGGGGCTCATTTGATTGGAAATTGAAAGTTCTAGTTCAATTTTTAAGAGTCAAAAGATATCTAAGGGCAACTAGCCCCCCCCACACACCCTATTTTCCCCAAGCCCATCTGATGAAATTTTTATAATAGCCATTTCATTAAAAATAGTTCAGTCAGATAAGAAAATTCCTGTGTCGACGGAACCCGCCAGGGCCCGGAGGCAGGCGTTATGAGTAATGCTCTAGGGGCATATATAGTTTCTTATGGAAGGGATGCTGGTGTAAACTTCGGAGAGGGCTCATTTGATTTTAAAATTGGAAGTTCTTGTTCGCTTTTTAGGAGTCAAAAGAGACCGGAGGGCAACTAGCCCCCCTCCTCCACGCCCTAAATGCATCAGATAAAAATTTGATATAGACATTTTGGTAAAAATAGTTCAAAGTTCTGATAACAAAAAACTCCGGTTTCGACACAGCCCCCAAGGGCCCGGGGGTAGGCGTTGAAGGTTATGCCCCGGGGGCATATATGGTTGTTATGGAAGGGATGGTCGTATAAAATTCCTAGAGGGCTCATTTGATTGGAAATTGAAAGTTGTAATTCACTTTTTTAGAGTCAAAAGTGATTGGAGGGCAGCTAGCCTCCCCCCACACTCCATTTATTTTTTTCCCAGAGGCACTTCATATAGAAGGGGTCGTTGGATAAACTTCAAAGGGGGCTCATTTGATTGGAAATCGAGAGTTCTAGTGTGCTTTTTAAGAGTCAAAAGTGATCAGACAGCAACTGGCCCCCAAGCCCTTTTTCCCCAAATACATCTGATAAAATATTTGAGGTAGCCATTTTGTTAAAATAGTTGAAAGATCATATAACAAAAACACCTTTACGTATGGCCATTTCGTTAAAATAGTTCAAGGATCAGATAAGAAAAACTTCTGTGTTGATACCCCCCCCTCCACAGGGCCGGGGTAGGCGTTGTAAGTGTTACTCTGGGGGCAAATATGGTTCTTATGGAAGGTATGCTTGTATAAACTTCAGAGAGGGTTCATTTGAATGGAAATTAAAAGTTGTAGTTCATTTTCTCAGAGTGAAAAAAGATCAGAGGGCAACTAGCCCCAACCCCGCCCTCCACTCCTTTGGGCGTGTCGGATGAATAAAACCCATCCGATAAAATTTCAGGTGACCATTTTGTTAAAAATAGTTCAACCATCAGATATTAAAGCTCCAGGGTCGACACAACCCCCCAGGGCCCAGGGATAGGCGTTGTAAGTTATACTCTGGGGATATATATATGGTTCTTATAGAAAGGATACTCGTATAAACTTCAGAACGGGCTCATTTGATTGAAAATAGCAAGTTCTAGTTCACTTTAAAGAGTCAAAAGAGACCGAAGCTTAATCTAGTCCCCCACGCCGTTTTTCCCCAAACCCATCCGATAAAAATTTGGAGATAGCAATTTTGTTAAAAATAGTTCAAACATCAGATAATAAAAACTCCGAGGTTGACATAAACCCACTTTTTCACTTTGATATTGTTACTTTGATATTAGTTTTGATACTTCGATGAATATTTGATTATTTTTTTTAAGTTTGATTTTGAAATAAGGAATTTTTAAAAAGTTGAAATTTTTTGCAATAAAAAACGAACAAAAATGAATTAAAAAAAACTTTCCGAAAAATAAGTTTTTCAAAGAAAAGTAAAGGTCATTTTAAACTTAAGCTCAGCAGATAAAAAATACCTTTTAAATTCAAACTCAAAACGACCAGAAATTACTATTAAAGAATAAATGAAACCCAAAACGAACAGAAATTAAATAAACAATCATAGCAAAAACATACAACAAGTAATAATGTAAATGAATAAATAGATCTTAAAGCGAGTAATGCTTAGGTTGAATACGAAAATCAAGCTTAAAACGAAAAAAAATATTTTCCTATTGAAGTATAAATGAAACTTAAAACGAACAAAAATTAAATAAACAATCAATGCAAACAAACATACAATAGATATTAATGTAAATTAATAAATAAATCTTAAAACGAGTGAAACTTAAATTGAATATGCAAATCGAGCTTGAAACGAACAAAAATCACCACAAACAAGAGTTTGGGTATGACCTCCTTCTCTCACTGTAAAAGTCTAAAACATACTGCGTCATTGGCGCTTTACTGAAAACTATATGCGTCTTGAACAGTCTTGGAAAGTATAAACAACATCAAATTGAATATTTGATGTATAATGATATTAATTGTTGAAAAATCCATCAGTTCAAGAGTTTATTTCACTGTAATTGTACTTTTATTTTCAATACTGTAAGAACTGGAAAAGAAAATATTTGTAATATAATCCGTTTTCAGTTAAGCGCCAATGACGCAGTAGGCTTTTGGTTTTTATTTACAGTTAGGAAAGGAGGCAGTATCCAAACACTTGTTTGTAGGGAAACTAAATTCGTCTTTACAACTTGAAAAGAGCTAATAAATTAAACTGAATATTTTATGTATAATGATATTAATTGCTGAAAGCTCATCAGTTCAAAATTTTACTATAATGTTAATGTTTATTTTCAATATTAAGTACAAAAGAAAATATTTGTCATAAAATTGGTTTTCAGTAAAGCGCCAATGACGTAGTAGGATTTAGACTTTTACAGTGAGAGAAGGAGGTCATATCCAAACTCTAGGTTGTGGTGATTTTTGTTCGTTTCAAGCTTGATTTGCATATTCAATTTAAGTTTCACTCGTTTTAAGATTTATTTATGAATTTACATTTATGATTTATTTATGAATTTGTTGCTTAACGTCATTCGCTGATGACACTGCAGTTACGTTTTCTAGTCGTTGTTTGGATAGTCTTGTGTTGAAAGTGAATTGTGTTCTGAGATATTTCCATGTTTTTACTAGTTTGAGTTTGTTATCAGTTAATGTTACTAAGACTAATTTTATTGTATATTCTAGAGTAGGCAAGCCCAGTGATATTGATGGTAGAATTCTGTTTAATAATAAGCCTGTAGTTCAAGTTCAAGAAATCCGGTACTTAGGTTTTTACATTGATTGTAATTTTTCGTGGAAACGCCACAGTGATGTTGTTGCCACAAAGGTTGCACGTGGCCTTGGAGCGATTCGTCGTTTTAAAAATTTCTTACCTCAGAGAGTTTTATTGCTTTTATACCATGCTTTGATCCACCCATATGCTTCGTATGGCTGTATGTTATGGGCAAGTAATTTCTATGTGAATTTTAAACGTGTTCAGACTCTTCAAAATAGAGCGATGCGTCTTATTGGTGGGTATGTTGAAGGTGTAAATAACACTTCAGCTTGCTTCAACAAGTTGCAAGTGTTGAATGTAGGACAGCTACGAGACTACCAAATAGGAATTTTTGCTTATCAATGCTGGAATGATGTTAGTCCAGAGGTTTTTTCGTGATTATTTTAATGATAATAGGTCTTTGCACCATTATGAAACTCGTCATGCTAGTGATTTTATTGTTCCGAATAGAAGTGGAACCAGGGCCGGCTTCCATACTAGATTTTCAGGACCTAATGTGTGGAACTCTATTCCGGAGAGCATTCGGGCGGCTAAAAATAAATTGAAAAAAATATTTGTTAGGTCAAGGTTCATAGTTTTTTTTTTTTTTTTTATTATTATTATTATTATTTATCTTTATTATTATTATTATTATTACATGAATTGATGAGAGATTGATTGATTTCTTTTTCTTTTTTTGTTTTGTAGTGTTTGTATGTAATTTGCGTGTGTTGTTTTTTTTAGTGTATGTACCCGCCCAGTCGCAAGTGCTTTTTGGTATCTTTCTTGGGGCGGGTATTGGCATATTTGTTAAATGTATTTTGATGTTAAATAAAATGAACTGAACTGAACTGAACTGAACAATAGGAAAATATTTTTTTTTCGTTTTAAGCTTGATTTTCGTATTCAACCTAAGTATTACTCGCTTTAAGATCTATTTATTCATTATATATTATTACTTGTTATATGTTTTTGCTATGATTGTTTATTTAATTTCTGTTCGTTTTGGGTTTCATTTATTCTTTAATAGTAATTTCTGGTCGTTTTGAGTTTGAATTTAAAAGGTATTTGTATCTGCTGAGCTTAAGTTTAAAATGGCCTTTACTTTTCTTTGAAAAATTCATTCTTCGAAAAGTTTTTTAAAAATTAATGATTAGTAAAAAGATGGTAGACACAATGAAGATGTTAAAAGTAGAATAGCCAAGGCCCCAGGGCTTTTTTTCACAGTTGAAAAAAAGTTTGGAAGAATAGGAAGATAAGTCTGCAAACGAAGAATGTTGGAAGCCAGAGTTATGACGGTGATCAAGTATGGTTCTGAAGTGTGGATGCTCCGAAAGACGGAGGAGGATTTGTTAGATGTTCTCCAGAGAAACTGTCTATGGATTGCTTTGGGTACCCGTCTGACTGACCGTATTTCAAACAGTAAGTTGTACGAAAAATGTGGTTCAATTCCACTGTATGGGGCTATAATGAGAGAAAGGTTGCGATGGCTAGGATACGTTCTGCTAATGAAGGATGACAGATTGCCAAAGATCGTCCTTATCGGCTAACCATCAAGGGATAAACAAAAAGCAGGTTGTCCCCGAATAGGGTGGGAGGAGGTCGTAAGAAATATTTAGGGCAAATTGGAACTTCCTGAGAGGGCATAAAGAGGAAGGCCTTGAATGGATTGGGATGAAGGAGAAGTGTACGTAGCTGCGTTGGCCTCAGGCGCCTTGGTGCTGCAGCAATTGCTAGCACTAGTAGAAGTAGTAGCATAATACAAATATCAATAATGAGTAATATGAATAATAAGAGGGCAAGGACTATGTTTATTAAGGGCGTCACTATTAGTGACGCTAATATTTCTTTTCGAACAGATAGCCTAATGCCAACAGTAATTAGTTATTAATAATATAATGAATAAAAATTTTTAATAAAGAAAATCAATAAGGAATAATATGAATAATACATAAACAAGAATTAACTACGAAGGAGTATCGACAAGTATCAATATAAGATTATTTTGATGCAAACATTTTTTTTGTTCTTTCAACAGACCTTTGTCTTTCCGTGGGCTCTTGTAAAAAATGAAATAATCTGCAAAGCAGCAAACAGTCAAGACAGAATTTCATATTAACTGGTTGAGAATTTCCGTTTTAATAAATAACTTCCTTGTTCACTAAATTACAGTAAATATTTAATTTAATTCTTAGAAGTTATAACGTACCAAGATGTGCCAATGAACATTTTTTATCTCTGCATTTTGCCTAGCTAAGTGGAATAGAAGTTGGCGCCACACACGAATCACAGCTAGCCACCTGACGAAAGGTCTAACACCTAAATTTAAGAGCTAATTATTTAACTAGCTATAAAATATGGATAAACCCTTTACCATTGGATTTTTACCTGTCCATTTATTAAAATGCAAAATACAGTTTTCGTAATTAGCTTAGATGATTACCGAAATTCTTGCGGTAAACAGTATAGGGCTATTGGATAATATTGCATGCATGTTCGATGCAACTGAAAAGACTGTAAATATTGTTTTGACACCGGACTAATTTGATATAGACCTAGGAAATCCGAGGAGTAGATTTGATGGATTGGGGAAGAGCTGGGAAGCGATATTTGATGCTATCACATCCACGGAAATCAGTAAAAATTTGCTGCTACTACTGCTATTGTTAACAACTCATTACTGTACTGTGTAGCTTGAGGTGAACACAGCTGATCTACATGCTCCTACACACCTCTCTATTTGTTATCTGATGAGTGATCACGATTCTTGTGCCATTAACTATGTGCCGTCTTGTGCCGCTATAATGTCTTGAAGGTCCGCTGTTCCTCAGGTTTACCCAGAAAGGTTGTTCACAGTTACGATTCTGGTTAAGCAAGCTTGTGAAAGTTCCGCGTTGACACTTCTCTGCGCTTGTGAATTCCAGATAATCCTTCCCGGGATGGTAATAATAAGTAAGTGAATTAGCAATGTTTTTCACAGTTGAAAAAAGTTTTAAAAAATAGGAAGATAAGTCTATGAATCAAGATTAGAATAATGGAATCTACACTGATGACAGGAGTCAGTAATAGTTCTGAGACGTGGACACCTCAAAAGATAGAGGAGGATTTGGTAGTTGTTTTCCAGAGGAAGTGTCTACGGATTGATTTGAGTACCCGTCTGAGTGACCGTGTTTCAAACAGTAAGCTTTACGAAAAATAAGGTTCAATCCCGCTTTTTAGGACTATAATCAGAGAAAGGCTAAGATGGTTAGGACACATTTTGCGGATGAAGGATGACAGATTGCCAAAGATCGTCCCTTTTGACCACCCGTCTAGGCTAAACAAAAAGCAATTCATTGTCGAATGGGGTAGGAAGAGGTCATAAGAAAGGATTTAAGGTAATGGGAACTTGGGAGGGCTTAAATAGGGGAGAGTTTGGAATAGGTTGAGATGGAGGAGGAGCACGGGCAGCTGTGTTGACCTCAGGATGTTCGCTGCCGTAGTAAGTTATTAGTAGAAGAGTAGTTATCCAACGCGACCGGAAATATTTTTTCCCCATTAAAATGAATTAGGGTAGGAGCTATTTGGAATGACTCTAAAATTGGTTTTAATTCCATGTTTTTCTAAGTTTTTATAGCCAAAGACTTGTGAAATCAGGCAACTTTCCGTATCTGAAATCAGTTCAGAAATTTAATTGAAAGATCACAGAGTTTTAACTTTGAGTTTAATTTGCAAGAAACATACAACTTTGATTAGGCGATTAAATTAAAAAAAGTAAGTTTTTTCAGCAGAACCCTTGCTCTTTACGCTAAAAATCATAAAGTTCTTCACGAATACTTCTTATTCAAATTCAGCGGTCTTTGTTTGATCAGTCTTTCTTAAAGAAATGTGACAAGAAAGCCAAACTTTAGCGTAAAGAGCAAGGATTGAGGAAGGGGCAGCCCCCCTCATATACAGAATAATTTCTGTTCGTTTTAAGTTTTAATGTTGCTTCTTACTTTCAGCGGAAAATACAGTTTTTTAAAATTTATTTTCTGACCGTTTTTTAAATCATGCCAGAAAGTATCCCCCCCCTCCGTCTAAGAACTTCCCATGGAAAATAATCCTCTGAAACTTTCTCCCCAAGGAAAATTTTCCCTGTGGAAATTCCCTTCCCCCGCAGAAAATCTCCCCCCCCCCAAAAAAAATCCATATATTTCCCAATAAAAAATATTATATTTGAACAATGCGAAAACTACACAAGTTACAGCCTGTTTCCCCAAAGAAGTATGGAACTAAAAGGAACTATGGGGGCCATGCCTTCCCCAAAGGCACAGTTATTGGATCTTTCAACTATGCTCAATGAAACGGCTATTTCAAACTTTTAACCGGAAGTATTTGGGGATATCCCTTAATAACTGGGAGGAGCTCGATTCCCTTTAATCACGTTTGATTCTTAAAAAAGGGCTTAGAACTTTATATTTTCAACAGAATGAGCTCCTTCCGAAGATTCTAAAACAACTCCTTCCGTACGGAGTGCCTTGGTGAAAAAAATAGAGCGCGCTCCGCTCTTTGCTTAGTCAGCGCTATTGCACTGCCTATGACTTACTAAAAATGTATTGAAATGCAAAAAAGAAGAAAAACAGGAACTTTGGGCTTCCTCCCTACATACGCGATTTCAGACCTCATTCTACTCCAACATTTTCTTAGCACAATATATGATTAATATGATTGTTATGATTGTTTTGTTTCCTGACGGAAAAACAATAATCTGGTTAAATAATGAAAATGAAGTAATGATTAAAATGATGGCAATAAGCTTGCTGTAGATGCTTTCTTTATTGAGACGGCGTACTTGCAAAAGTGGTGTACACTGAATGGCGCTTTTTAGAATTATTCTTGAAATAAACAAAGGCTGCTTTGTTTGTCATAGGCAGCGCGATAGCGCTGCCTATGTAAAGAACGATGTGGGCACAATGTTTGTTTTTCTCCATACCCGGGCACTTCGTATCGAAGGAGTTGTCGTAGAAAAACTTCGAAGATGGCTCATTCAATTGGAAATTGGAGTGGCTAGTGCCCTTTTTAATAGTCGAAAGTGATTGGAGGGAAAAACTAGCCACCCCCCACGCCCACCAATCCCCCAAACACATCCAATAAAAATTTTGAGATAGCCATTTTGTTTAGCGTAGTAGATTTCCAGATAGAAAATATGTTTTTGAGGAGGACACTCCCCCACAACCCTCAGAGCAAGGGTTATAAGTTATGCCCTGGGAGCATATAAGGTTTTTATTGAATTTTTGTCGTAGAAAACTTGAAAAAGGACTCATTTGATTTGAAATTCAAAAGGCTAGTACCCTTTTTAATAGTCGAACGTGATTTGAGGGCAACTAAACCCCCTCTCACGCCCACCTTTTCCCCAAACACATCCAATCAAAATTTTTAGATAGCCATTTTATTCAACGTAGTTGAAAGTTTTGGAAATTAGGTCTTTAAGGATGAAAACCCCTCCCCCACAGCCCCCAGGGCAAGGGTTGTAAGTTATGCAATGGGGGCATATAAAGTTTTATTGAAAGCGTTGCCGTAGAAACTTCCAAAACGGCTCATTCAATTGGAAATTGAAAGGGCTAGTGCCTTTTTTAATAGTTGAAAGTGTTTGGATAGCGACTATCGCCCCTCTCACGCCCACCATTTTCCAAAAACACATCCAATCAAAATTTTGATATCCATTTTGTTCAACGTAGTTGAACGTTCTGGAAATTAGGTCTTTAAGGATTATAACCCCCTCAGAACGTTCAGTACAAGGGTTGTAATTTATTCCCTGGGGGCATATAAGGTTTATATAGAAAGTTTTTGTACAAATCATAGGCAGCGCGATCGTGCTGCCTAAGCAAAGAACGGGGACACTCGAGAACGAGACAAGAAACGGGGACTAAGTAAAGAGGAGGGCACTCCCCCACAACCCTAAGGGCAAGAGTTTTAAGTTATGCCCCGGGGGCTTATACGAACGACGTTGGCACAATGTATTATTTATTAATTTTTTCCTTTAGCGCAGGGCACTTCGTATCGAAGAAGTTGTCGTAGAAAGGGCTCATTCAATTGGAAATTGGACGTGGCTTGTGCCCTTTTTAATAGTTGAAAGTGATTGGAAGACGACTAACACCCCTTCCACGCCCACCATTTCCCGAAACACATCCAATCAAAATTTTGAGATAGCCATTTTGTTCAGCGTAGTATATTTCCAGATAGAAATTATGTTTTTGAGGAGGACAGTCCCCACAGCTCTTAGGGTAAGGGTTGTAAGTTATGCCCTGGGGCATATAAGGTTTTTTATAAAAGGCGTTGTTTTTTATAAACTTCAAAAATGCTCATTCGATTGGAAATTGAAATGGCTAGTGCCCTTTTTAATAGTCGAAAGTGATTAGAAGGCAACTAACTGCCCTTCCACGCTTACCTTTCCCCAAACACATCCAAATAAAAATTTTGAGATAACCATTTTGTTCCACGCAGTTCAAAGTTCAGGAAATTATACCTTTGAGCAGGACACTCCCCCCACAGTCTTCAGTGCAAGGGTTATAAGTTGTGCCCTGGGGACATATAAGGTTTTTATTGAAATCTTCGTCGTAGAAAACTTGAAAAAAGGGCTTATTCGATTGGAAATTCAAAGGGCTATTGCCCTTTTTAATAGTCGAAGTGATTTGAGGGCAACTAACCCCCTACTCACGCCTATCTTTTCCCCAAACACATCCAATCAATATTTTAGATAGCCATTTTATTCAACGTAGTTGAAAGTTTTGGAAATTAGGTCTTCAGGGATGAGAACCCCTCCCTCCCCTACACAGCCCTCAGGGCAAGGGTTGTAAATTATACCCTGGGGTCATATAAGGTTTTTATTGAAAGCGTATAAACTTCAAAAGCTCATTCGATTGGAAATTGAAAGAGCTAGTGCCTTTTTAATGGTTGAAAGTGATTGTAGAGTGACTAACTCTCCATCACGCCCACCATTTTCCATAACGCATCCAATCAAAATTTTAGATATCCTTTTTGTTCAAACGTAGTTGAAAGTTCTTGAAATTAGGTCTTTTAGGATAATAACCCCCTCAGAGCGCCCAGTGCAAGGGATGTAAATTATCCCTCGGGGCATATAAAGTTTATATAGAAAGTTGTTATAGAAATTTCAAAAAGGGCTCATTTGATTGGAAATGAAATTGCCCTTTTTAATAGTTGAAAGTTCTGGAAATTATGTATTTAAGGATGACAAACCCCCCAGAGCCCCAAGGGCTAAGGTTGTAAGTTCTGCACTGGGGGTATATAAGGTTTTTAAAGACAGAATTGTCGTAAAACTTCAAAAGGGGCTCGTTCAATTAGAAATTGAGAGGGCTAGTGCCCTTTGTAATAGTAGAAAGTTGTTGGAGGGTAACTAACCCCCCTCTCTCGCCCACCATTCCTCCAAACACATCCAATCAAAATTTTCAGGTAGCCGTTTTTTTCGACGTTGTAGAAAGTTCTGGAAACTAGGTCTTTGAGAATGACACCCCCCAGCACTCAGGGCAAGGGTTGTAAGTTTTGCCCTGGGGGAATTTCAGATTTTTATTAAAAGTTTTGTCGCAGAAACTTCAAAAGGGCTCATTTGGTTGGAAATTGAAAGGCCTAGGGCCATTTTTAACAGTTGAAAGTGATTGGAGAGTGACTATCGTCCCTCTCACGCCCACCATTTCCCCAACACATCCAATCAAAATTTTGAGATAGCCATTTTGTTTAACGTAGTTGAAAGCTCTGGAAATTTGGTCTTAGAGGATGACAACCACCCTAACAGACCATAGGGTAAGGGTTGTAATGTATACCCTGGGGGCATATAAGGTGTTTATATAAAGCGTTGTCGTTTCTAAAAGGGCTCATTCGATTGGAAATCGAAAGACCTAGTGCCCTTTTCAATAGTTGAAAGTGATTGGAAGGCTTGGCATTTTTATAGTAAAGATCGATGTGGGTATAATGTATTATTTTTTGTTGTTGTTGTTGTTTAGACCAGGGCACTTCGTATCGAAGGGAGTTGTCGTGGGAACTTCGAAAAGGGCTTATTCGATTGAAAATAGAAAGGGTTGATACCCTTTTTAATAGTCGAAAGTGATTGAAGGGCAACTAATCCCCCTTCCACTCCCACCCTCCCACGCCCACCTTCCCATTTGCCCATTATGTTAAAAAACTAAATGTTCCCTTAAGATTAAATCAAAATGCACTGTGATAATGCTAATTGCCAATAAGGCATTTCTCAGCAGTATCCCAAGAACGACTGAGGGTATTATATTCAAACTTTTGGGGCTACTTCTGCTTTTAAAATTTAACCAAATCAAATAGCATAAGTGTATCCAAGCTATCAAAGAAAGTAAATAGATTTTTTGCGAATGGTATCAAGTTTTCCATTTCCGGTCAACTAGAGGAGGTTTGAAACTAAATTAAACAGTACTATTTGTGTCCAGAAATTTTAAAAGGGTGTATGTTGTTAAAAATTGCTGAAAATTTTTCTCCAGCATACAAATAGCAGGCCAAACTATAAAGTCTTAAAAAAACGAAAAGATTTAAAGTATTATCTTCTTTTTCCCTGAAATGACTATGTCAATATAAAACGAACAGAAATTAATTAAAAAAACTTTTTCCACAAAATAAGTTTTTCAAAGAAAAGTAAAGAACTCAATTAAACAAAAATGAGCAAAAATAAAATCAAATAATCTACCAAGCGTGAAACTACCACAAATCAGCATCGATAAATAAATGAAACCCAAAACGAACAGAAATTACAATAAATAACCGATTCAAACTCAAAACGAGCAGAAATTAACATAAGTTGGGCGCTAAAATCCTATGCCTTCCCAAGGCCAGAACAAAATTTGCACTTTACTGAAGAAATACAAATGAAAGTGTATTGTCAGTTTAATATACATATACTCATATTTAGTAATCAAAATGTTAATATTATTTGATTTATTAAAGTTATAAAAGTAAAAAACATTTATATTTTTTCAGTAAAGTGCAAATTTTGTTCTGGCCTTGGGAAGGCATAGGGTTTTGCACCCAACTTATGTTAATTTCTGCTCGTTTTGAGTTTGACTCGGTTATATATTGTAATTTCTGTTCGTTTTGGGTTTCATTTATTTATCGATGCTGATTTGTGGTAGTTTCACGCTTGGTAGATATGATTTTATTTTTGCTCATTTTTTGTTTAATGGAGTTCTCTACTTTTCTTTGAAAAACTTATTTTGTGGAAACAGTTTTTTTAATTAATGTCTGGAAAAAGACAAATTTAAGGTTCAAAATGAAAACGTTAAGGTTATTGTCAGCCATTTTGTAACCGGAATTTCTTAATATTTGTAAACCAAATTTTTACCTTGTAGTTCAAACCTTACACATCCTTGCTCTGAAAAACCTTTGATCTGGAAGAGATCTGTCGGTTAAAAGTGTTTAGACCCATACAAAACATATAGAAATATTTACAAATTTTGAATTCAAGCAGGTGGATGTTGTGAAAGACAGTCAGACCTAAAAAGGTCTGATAGATTTTGAAATTCTGAAGCCATCAAAATATTAAAGGTAATAGCCTAGGATGAAAGGAGAAAAAGTTTATTTTCATATCATTAATTAAAAAGAATGTTCTCAAGAAAGTAGTATTTCAAAGAAAAGTAAAGAGCTAGATTAAAAACTAAAACGAGTAGATATAAATTCCTATGATAATTCAAACTTAAAACAAACAGAACTTGCTATGACTGAATAAGATAACCCAAAATAAACCGATTTTACAATGAATATACACATCAAGCATAAAGAGAAGAGACACTGCTATAGACGAATAAGTGAATCCTAAAAATAACAAAATTTAAAATGAATAGTAAAGCTAAACTTAAAACGAACAGCATCTACCATAACGAGGAGTAGGGCTCCCATCACTTAAACCTTTAGCATCATTTACGCTTTACGTTTGTTGGAATGTGTATGCGTTTTTATTTATGTATATATTTTTTTATTTATATATTTATGTATGGGTTTTTATATATGTGTGTATGTGTTATGTATGCATTTGAGCAGGGTGATTTTTATTTGTCAAAAATCAACAAAATTTCTTTCAATTTACATCTATCCCTCTCGCCAAGCCAAAATTTGAGGTCCGCTTGACCCCCTCCCTACATCCCTGTAAACTTCAATTCAATCTTCCTAGCTGTTTCTGAGATAATACAAGTTTTGACAGCCTGGGTTCATATAATTTTTTCGTTCTAGATCACTACTTCCCCGTGAATAAATTTTAGTCCAACATTGAATCCTTTTGTGAACAGAAGGGAAACCAAATAAGTAGAGCCATCGCCTCTGCTCTCTCACCTCAAATCAAGGTTTGCGGTCTACTCACACTCCCTCCCAACACTCGCTAAAAGTTTCAGCTAGATCCCTAGATTTATTCCCAGGACAATACAGACAAGCTGTTCTGACTAATTGACACCATATAGTGTCTTTTGACTTACCTTTCTACTTAACCGTAGATAGATTGTAGGTCTTATAGAGAATTACAGCGCAAAAATGTTTTGATGGATCAGAGAAAAGACAACTTGCCATCTCCTGTCTCTCTCCCAAGCCAAAACTTGAGATCCATTTTGCCCCCTAACACTCTTTCAACTTGACATCCCAGAAATTCAAGAAATATTGCAGATACACTATTTCAGTAACCTCTTACCATATAGTGTCTTTGGATTTACCTCGCTAGTTAGACGTTAAAAATTCAAATTTCCATGGGGGCTTCTAGTGCGGTTAAATAAAACAAAACAAGTGTTTTTAACTGAAAGTAAGAAGCGACATTAAAACTTAAAACGAACAGAAATTATTCCGTATATGAAAGGGGCTGTCCCCTCCTCAACGCCTCGCTCTTTACGCTAAAGTTTTTTATTGTTAAAAAAATAAAGTTACGAGACAGAGTCAAACTTTAGCGTAAAGAGCGAGGCGTTGAGGAGGGGACAGTCTCTTTTATATACGAAATAATTTCTGTTCGTTTTATTATTTAATGTCGCTCCTTACTTTCAGTTAAAAAAAAACTTGTTTTTTATTTAATTTCTGAAAGTTTTTGAATTAATGCAGCTTTGATTTTGGCTCACCGTACATGAATAATTAAAACGAAATCCGCACATTAATTTTTCCTTTTTGGCTAAATGCCTTTCTCGAAATTTTGTTCTGGAGTAACTTACGAATTAACTTACGTAACGAATTTCTACATTCGTATGTTTTATTGCGTATATTAGGGAGTTTGCCTCCTAGTCAATACCTAGCCTTTTAGGCTAAAGTTCGAATTTTGTTCGAATCACAAACCCTTGAATCACAAAGGCCGGTTAATTAGATGAGATAGCTCTTTTGAAAGTGCTAAGAAAACTTTAGCGTAAAGAGCGAGGTATTGACTAGGGGGTGAACCCCCTCATATGCGTAATTATTTCTGTTCGTTTGAAGTTTTAATGTTGCTCCTTACTTTCAGTTGAAAAAAACTTGTTTTTTCCTTATTTAATTTCTGATGTTTTTTAAATAATGCTGGGAAATTCGGCCCCCCTTCATATAAATGTTCCTTCTCCCAAGGAAACCTCCTCCATGGAAAGATTCTCCCCCGTAACTCCTACTCCGACCCTCCCCCACACCAAAGAAATATCATCCATAGAAAGATCCTCCTCCGTAGCCCCTACTCCGACCCCGACCCCCCGCTAGAAAAAAATTCCTCCTGAAAACGCCTGTATACTTCCCAATAACCAATACTATATGTAAAGGATGGGCAAAGTTTATAGCTTGCAGCACTTCCCCCGGGAACTGTGGGGTTTAAGTCATTCTCAAAGAAATATTAACTAAATTTTCGATTATGCTGAACAAAATGGCTATCTCAAAATTTTGATTGGGTGACTTCGGGAAAAAATGAGCGCGGGAGGGGGCCAAGTTACCCTCCAATTTTTTTGGTCACTTGAAAAGGGCACTAGAACTTTTAATTTCCGTTGGAATGAGCCCCCTCACGATATTCTAGGACTACTGGATAGATACGATCACCCCTGGGGAAATAATAAAAATAAAACAAACAAATAAACACGCATCCATGATCTTTCTTTCTGGCAAAAAATACAAAATTCCACATTTTTGCAGATAGGAGCTTGAAACTTCTATAGTAGGATTCTCTGATACGCTGAATCTGATGGTGTGATTTTCATTAAAGTTCTATGGCTTTTAGGAGATGTTTCCCCCTTTTTTCAAAAAACAAGGCAAACTTTCTCAGGCGCTTAACTTTTGATAGGTAAAACTAAACTTTACAACACTTATATATTTGAAATCAGCATTAAAATTGGATTCTTTTGATGCATCTATCCGTATCAAAATTTTGTTTTTTAGAGTTTCGGTTATTATTGAGCCGGGTCGCTCCTTACTTACAGTTCGTTACCACGAACTGTTTGAAAAACATTTGGAGACAGCAATTTTAGCCATTCAAGCTTGAATTCCACTCGTCCCCTTCCCGCACTGCCTGAAAGTTCAAACTGCATCACCCTAGTCTTTCCCAATATGTATGCATATTTGCCAATTTGATAGCCTGAATACGAATAGAATTTTCAACTCTACCTCTGGCCGCTTCCGAAGTCAAAATTTAAATTCTACTTGATTGAGCAAAACATCCTGAAAGCTTCAACTCGATCTTCCAAGCTGTTTGAGATATTGCGAATACCCCGTTTTGTTAAATTGAATACATATAGCGTCTTACAATTACTATTCCATTGTGAATAAATTTCAGTCACACAGGGGCTTAAAGTGCCAAAACTTTTAAGCGGATCTCAGATAAAATACACTTGGCCCTTCTCTGCCCCCTCCCAAAGCTATAATCTCCCTAGCCGTTCCAACGATAGCGCAGATACGATATTTTGATAACTGGGCGACACATAGCATCTCTTGGCATACCTCACTATTCTGCCGGTAATAAATTCTATATATTATAGCAACGTGTAGTGCTGACCGTTTAGGTTGACTGAACACAAAACGTAATACTCCCCCTCAGCCACACACACAAAATTTGAGGCTCCCTGCCCTCACAGTTTCTTCTCCCTTACTACCTGAAAGTTTCAACTTCATCCTCTGAGTTGGTCCTAAGATATTGCTGGTATTGTAATTTGATAACTTGTATTTACAAAGCATTTTTTTGATTTACCTCTATCCTCTGCCCAGTCATAGCTCAATCTTCACCTGTCCCCCTCCTCTCTTACGACTCCCTGAAAGTTTCAAATGGATATCCCGAGCTATTCCCGAGATACTGTAGGTGCGCCATTTTGATAACTTGGCAACGCACAGTGTCTTTGGATTTACCTTGCTACTTAACTATGCATGTATCATAAATCCTGTAGGAGTTTCAGTGTGAAAAACTTTTTCTGGATAAGTGAAAAATTATTTTACTCCCACTCCCTCCACCCAACACAAAGGCTGAAGTCCCCTTGCCTCCCATTCCACCCCATTATTTCCCAACAGTACCTTAAAGTTTCAACATTATCCTAAAATGGTTTTCTGATATGGCAGATCTACTATTTCGATGACCAATGACCACTTTGTTTAGCCCTGCCCCTTCTTCCAAGTCAAAATTAAGGTCCACTTGCCATCCCTTCAACACTTTCTGGAAGCTTCAACTTGACACCCCAAGCAGTTCCCGAGATACTGCAGGTATTCCATTTGATAACCTGATAACGTAGTGTCTTTTGATTTACCTTTCTACTCAACTCAGGATGGATTAGAAGTCCCATGGAAGTTTAAAAGGCAAGAGTTTAAATTTTGATGAATCAGAGACGAAATTGCTTCAAGCCGATCGAAATAAACTGTCTTAAATAGCGTCTTTTATTCTACCTCTCCCCATCTCCAAGGTCAAAATTTGAGATCCACTTGACCCACCCCCTTCAAAAAAACACGCCACCTGAAAATTGCAACTTGATCCCCCAAGCCACTCTCGAGACTAAAACTTTTTCGAAACTCAGAGAATCTGGCCTAACGAACAATCGTGCATAAATTTTCTTATTTAAATCTATCAGCGAGCATTGGCAAAAGGACATCATTTAGGGCCATTTCCCCTTAAGTATACCCCTTAAGTATAGTTAAGAGATCTTTTAACATTTTTTTAAGAGAATAACTATATAAAATTTGAATCCAATTTTATGGGACTTAGGGGGGCCGGATGGCGCAAAAAGGCATTGAAGGGAGGCTGGTTGCCCAAAATTACTATAAAGGGCATTAGAAGAACCTACAATTCCCAGTTGAATGAGCCCCTCTGAAGTTTCTACGGCCATCCTTCCATGAGAAGTGGCCGGGGGGGGGACGTTTTTTCAAACCCTTTTCTATTTGTTTGTCACGGTAGACTTTTCCGTGTGGGGAGGGGGGGGGGTGTTATTTTTTACTTTACATTCTTCTTTCTGCAATGGTGTACCCTCAGCCCAAGAATTTAAAATTTTAGTTTGGTGTGATAAGGAAAAAAATATTTTGTAGCCGAGTTTCGGGCCTATTTTTTTTTTTTGGGGGGGGGGGGGGGGGGTGGGGGGAGAGGATATATCTGTTCCAGAGATTTGCTTGTACATTAGGTTCTTCTTGTCTCGAGGATTTACAGCTCTGAGTTTCAAATTGATGGGGGATAAGTAGTTTTTGGGCATACAACTGAGCTCCCTCCCCCTCCTCCCGACACATAAATGTTTTAAATCCTTCTGATTCTGAGGACGGACGACCCTCAAAAGCTTCAAGTAAATCACAAATCTAACGTCAAACAAGCCCTACTATTCTATTATAAAACCAACGTTTTTTACAATGGGTAGTTTGCATTGCTTATGGCCCTTGCCGTAAGTAGAGTTAGCCCTTGCAAAGAGTTAGTCATCCACGGAGGGATATTTATTGATTCTTTTGAATATTAAAAAAAAAATAACAGTTTTGATCTAATACCTCAGGAGGTTACGGGTGGGGTGGCAAAATGGGTTCAGGATGGGGGTTTCTTGCCATTTGATCACGTATGAATCTTAAAAAGTGTAACAAAACTTTCAGTTTTCAACGGAAGGAGCCTCCTCCAAGTTTATACGGTCATCTCTTCCATACAAATTGGGTAGGAAAAAAATTGAAGGCTTATGGCTCATTACTTAAGCAGTGCTACTACGCTTAAGTCAATAATTTAGCGTTTTGCAATAGCATTTTTACGTCAGAAATTGCTTAAATTTTACATTTTAACCTTGGATCATAACGTATAAACGCATTATGCTTTGTGATTTGTCCTTGTGTGGGTTGGATTCGGTCTGTAAAAACTAATCTATTTTATTTTTTTTTAGATTGGATGGTTTCTGTAAAGCTAAATTTGACACCGATTCACAATGTAGTTTGAATAATTAAGCTGTAGCGACTGTGTAAATTGTAGGTTGTATTTTTTGTTTGTGAGCTGATTTCTTTCTTTAATATCAAAATTCCGCAAATTCCAAAAACAAAATACGTTTTAACTGTTTTCACTTTTTTTAACTTTAATAAATAAAACATTATAAAACTTTAAGGAATATATATCAGTATATGTACATTAAACTGACAATCCACGGTCATTTGCTTTTTTCCCTTGAAGTGCAAATTATGAAGTGCAAATTGAGAAGGCAGGGGGGGTTATGCCCTATCAAGTTAATCTTCTGCTCGTTTTGAGTTTGAATCGGCTATTGATTGTAATTTTTGTTCGTTTTGAGTTCCATTCATTTATTTTTAGTGAAATAAAAAGAGGATTTTTTTTTTAACTGAAACTAAGGAGCGATATTAAAACTTAAAACGAACAGAAATTCTTCCGTATATGAAAGGGGGTCCCCTCCTCAACACCTCGCTCTTTACACTAAAAAATGTTTATTGTTTTAAAAAATAAAGTTGTGAGACAGAGTCAAACTTTATCGTAAAGAGCAAGGTGTGTTGAGGAGGGGGACAGCCCCTTGCATATACGGAATAATTTCTGTTCGTTTTAAGCTTTAAAGTTGCTCCTTACTTTCAGTTAAAAAACATGTTTTTCTCATATAATTTGTGAACATTTTTTGAAATGATGCAGCTTTGATTTGGGCTCACCGTACATGAATAATTAAAAATACAATTTGCATATTGATTTTTTTTTTTTTTTGGCTAAATGGTTTTCTCGAAATTTTGGTCTGACGTAACTTACGAATTAACTTACGTAACGAACTTCTATATTCGTATTTTTTTTTTACATATATTAGGGGGTTCTCCTCCTAATCCATACCTCGCTCTTTGCGCTGAAGTTCAAATTCTGTTCCAATTCTTCAAGAATGACCCCTTAATCACAGAGGCCTTAATCACAATTAGAATAAGTAGCTCTGATGAAAGTTCAAAAAAAAACTTTAGCGTAAAGAGCGAGGTAATGACTAGGGGACGAACCCAACCATATACGTAATAATTTCTGTTCGTTTGAAGTTTTGATATTGCTCCTTACTTTCAGTTGAAAAAATTGTTCTTTTTTTATTTGATTTCTGATCGATTTTTTAAATAATGCTCTGAAATTCGGTGCCCCCTTCATATTAAATCCCCTCCCCCCAGGAAAACTTCCTCCATGGAAAGATCCTCCCACGTACCCCACGACCCCCCCCCCCCAACTACCAGAAAAAATCCCCCTGAAAAACTTCTGTATACCTCCCATAACCAATACTATATGTAAACGTGGGGCAACAAAGTTCATAAATTACAGACTTTCCCCCCGGGACTTTGGGGGATTAGGTCATCCTTAAAAGACATAGTTATTGCATTTTTTGACCATGCTGAACAAAATGGCTATCTCAAAATTTTGATCGGGTGACACTGAGAAAAAATGAGCGTGGGAGGGAGTCTAGTTGCCCTCCATTTCTTATGGTCACTTAAAAAGAGCCCTAGAACTTTTATTTTCCGTTCAAGTGGGGCCACTCACGATGCTCTAGGAACACTGGGTAGATATGATTACCCCCAGAAAAAAAAAAAACACGCATGCGTGATCTTTCTTCTGACAAAAAATACAAGATTCCACATTTTTGTAGATAGGAGCTTGAAACTTCTATAGTAGGGTTCTCTGATACGCTGAATCTGAAGGTGTGATTTTCATTAAAGTCTTATGACTTTTAAGGGGTGTCTCCCCCTTTTTTTGAAAATAAGGCAAACTTTCTCAGGCGCTTGATGATGACTTAACTTGATGAAATTTACATATTTGAAGTCAGCATAATTTTTTTTTATGATTTTTCCTCCTCCATTGAGATGGAGGAGGAGCGTGCGTAGCTGTGTTGTCCTTGCGGTTTGGGGCTGCGGTGAGTTGTGTAGTAGTAGTAGTATAGGATAAAAATCTGATTCTTTTGATGCATCTATTAGTATCAAAATCCCGTTTTTTAGAGTTTTGGTTACTATTGAGCCGGGTCGCTCCTTACTTATAGTTTGTTACCACGAAATGTTTGATTGTGGTAGTCTTGGAAGATTATTTGACTTCATTTCTGCTCATTTTTGACTTAATGGAGCTCTTTACTTTTCTTTAATAAACTTGTTTTGTGGAAAAAAAACGTTTAAATTAATTTTAAATTAATTAAAAACTAAATATCAGTATATGTGAATTAGACTGGTAATCCACGGTCATTTTTTTTTGTTATTTTTTTTTTTTCAGTAAAGCGCAACTTGTGTTCTGGTCTTGAGAAGCCAGGGGGTTATCATCCCTACTCATGTTAATTTTTCCTCGTTTTGAGTTTCAGTTGGCTATTAATTGTAATTTCTGTTTGTTTTGAGTTCCATTCATTTATTGATAGTGATCGTGGTGGTCTTGGAGGGCTATTTGACTTTATTTCTGCTCATTTTTGACATATTGTAATAACAATTTTTTAAAACTTTTTCCGCAAAACAAATTTTTCAAAGAAAAGTGGAGCTCCATTAATGAGCAAAAATAAACTGAAATAATCTTCCAAGTGTAAAACTACCACAAATCGCTATCAATAAGTAAATGAGACTCAAAACAAACAGAAATTACAACAGATAGCCAAGTCAAACTAAAAAACGAGCAAAAATTAACATGTGTAGGGTTGATAACCCCCATGCCTTCTCAAGACCAGAACACAATTTGCGCTTTAACAGAAAAAAAAAAAAAACAACTAATGACCGTTGATTGTCAGTATAATTGACATATACTGATAATTATTCTTTAAAGTTTTGATAATCTTTTATTTTTTTGAAAGTAAGAAAAGTGAAAACATTTCAAACGTATTTTGTTTTCAGTAAAGCGCAAATTGTGTTCTGTTCTTCAGAATGCATGGGGGTTGTCAGCCCTGCTCATGTTAATTTTGCTCGTTTTAGTTTGACTTGGCTATTTAATGTAATTTCTGTTGCTCATTCTTGGCTTAATGGAGCTCTTTACTTTTCTCTGAAAACATTGTTGCGTGGAAATTTTTTTAAAATTAATTTCTGTTCTTTTTTTTTATCAACATAGTCTTTTTTATGGAAAAAATAATATTTTATATCTTTTCAGTTTTTTCTGTAAGAATCCTTAGTATGTATGGTTTGCGATTTTTATGTTGGAGAAACTTCTTCAACAATTCTTAATCCTGACACAAACAGTACTTTTTAATTTAATTTCATAGTCTCTGAAATTGACCGCAAAAATAAAACTTAATATTATTCCCAAAAGATTCTATCTATGCTCTTTGACAACCTGGATAAACTTAGACTCTTTTTATTTATTTCAATTGTAAGAGCAGAAGTAGTAATAGTAGTATCCCTAAAAGTTTCAACCTAATACCCCCAGTCGGTCTTAATATATTGATGAGGTGTCTTATTGGCAACCATAAACACAATGCTTTTTGATTTATTTGAAACAACATTTAGTTTTAAAGCAGAATGGGTGAATTGCATAGCTGTGGGGGGTTGACATACCTAATATCCCTAAAGACATAGTTGCTGGACCGTTCTACCATGCTGAACATAATGGCTGTCTCAAAGTTTTGACTGGATGCGTTTAGGAAAATGAATGGGCTTGAGAGAAGGGCTGCCTGCCCTAAAATCTCTTGTTACTCTTAAAAAGGGCACCAGAAATTTTAATTTTGAATTGAATTGGCTCCTTTAAAATTTTTAATAGTTTTTTCTAGCTATTAAAGAGCGGTACTGCCTTTGATATTGCTTATATGCCCTTTCTATAAACCTGCATGCATACAGCTTTAATTGAAACTCTTAAACGTTCCCTAAGTGTTTCGTCTTAATACCCTTAGCGTCATTAGTTAAATTAACTGTAGTGGTAGTATTGAAAGTATATATATATCTATGTATGTATAGTGCCTTCTGGCTAGTTCAAAATCTCCCACAGCTAACCCTAAAAGGCGTAAATTTTGACAAATTATAAGTTGACAATGTGGGGAGGTTGACATCCCCAAAGACATAATTACTGGACCTTTCAATAATGCTGAACACAAAATAGTTCTCCCAAAATTTTGATTGGACGTGTTTTGGGGAATGATAAGGTTTTGGGGGGAGGCTGGTTGTCCTCCTTTCACCATTGACTCTTAATAACGGTACTAGATCTTCCGACTTCCAATCAAATGAACCGGATCCGATCTGAAGTTTATACGACCATCCTTTCCTTAAGAACCTTATATGCCTGGGGCATAACTTACGACCCTTGCACCTGCACACTGGAGGGTTGCGTCCACCTTGAAAGTCATTGTTATATGCTCTTTGGACTATTGTGAGCAAAATAGCTATCTCACAATTTTGATTTGATGCGCTTGGGGAAAACAAGTTGTCAGGGAGGGGGGCCTAGTTACCCTTCATCAATTTTGACTCTTAAAAGGAAACTGGAACTATACATTTCCAATCAAATGAGATTCCTTTAAAGTTCAAACACAACCACGCCTTCTATTAAAAGCTTATATGTCCCTGGGGCATAACTTACAACCCTGGCCCCCAGACACTGGGGGTTGTGCCAACCCCAAAGGCCTTGCTATGTGATCTTTTGGACTGCTTTTGAACAAATGGGTATCTCAAAATTTCAGTAATATAACACATCAAAAACATAAATTTCTTAATATAATAGCTTAATAGTTATAATAGCTGTAATATACAATTATCAGTTATTAATCTTATTTTATAACAAACTTATATTGTCTTGTGTTTTATTAAACAAAAATATCTGCTTTGCGTTCACTTTCCCATTGAAGACTCAAAAGCCATTCTAATCCTTTCATCTACAGCATTAAACAACAAAATACGTTTAAAAAATTTTAACATTTTAAACTTTAATAAATAAAAAATTATTGAAACTTTAAGGAATATATATCAGTATATGTATACTAAATTGAAAATCCACAGCCATTTTTTCAGTAAAGTGCAAATTATGTTCCGGTCTTGAGAAGGTATGGGGGTTGTCAAAGACATCATTTCTAGACCTTTCAACTACGCTGAACAAAATGGCTATCTCAAAACGTTGATTAGGTGTGTTTTGGGAATTGATGAGCGTAGGAAGGGGGGGGGGGCTTGTTGCCCTCCAATCACTTTTGACTAATAAAAAGGGCACTAGCCCTTTCAATTTTCAATCGAATGAGCGTTTTTTGAAGTTTCTACGAGAACAAATGGCCATCTCAAAATTTCTATCAGATGCAATTAAGAAAATACGGGGTATGGTGGGATATCCACTCTTCGATTACTCTCAATCTTAAAAGGGAGATCAGAACTTCTGATTACCAAATCCAATGAGCTTCCTCCCAAGTTTATACGAACATTTTTTTATATAAACCTTATATACCCCCGGGGCATAGCTTAAAACACTTGCCCTGAGGGCTGTGGTGAGGGGGGGGGGGGCTGTTATCCTCGAAGGTATTATTTCTGGACCTTTAAATTACGCTGAACAAAATGGCAATATCATAAATTTGATTGGATGTGTTTGGGGAAATGGTGGTGGGTGTGGGATTGGGGTTAGTCGCCCTTCAATTACTTTAGACTATTAGCAACCCAATGAGCCCTCTCCGAAGTTTATAGGATCACCCTTTCTATAAAAACCTTATATGCCCCCAGGACATAACTTACAACCCTTGCCCTGGGGGCCGTAGCGGAGTTGTCATCCTCAAATACATAATTTCCTACCATTCAACTACGTTGAACAAATGGCTATCTCAAAATTTTGATTGGATATACTTGGAGAAATGGTGGGCGTGGGAGGGAGGTTAGTTGCCCTCCAATCACTTTCGACTATTAAAAAACGGCTCTAGCCCTTTCAATTTTCAATCGAATGAGCCTTTTTTGAAGTTTCTACGACAACAAATGGCCATCTCAAAATTTCTATCAAATGCATTTCGGAAAGTACGAGGTGTGGTGGGGGTATCCACCCTTCGATCACTCTCAATCTCTAAAAAAGGACACTAGAACTTCTGATTACCAAATTCAGTGAGCTTCCTCCCCAAGTTTATACGATCACCCTTTTTATATAAACCTTATATGCCCCCGGGACATAACTTGAAACCCTTGCACTGAGGGCTGTGGTGAGGGGGGTGTTATCCTCAAAGGCATTATTTCTGGACCTTTGAATTACGTTGAACAAAATGGCAATCTCATAAATTTGATTGGATGTGTTTGGGGAGATGGTGAGCGTGGGATGGGAGTTAGTCACCCTTCAATTACTTTGGACTATTAGCAATCCAATGAGCCCCCTCCGAAGTTTTTACGATCACCCTTTCAATAAAAACCTTATATGCCCCAGGACATAACTTACAACCCTTGCCCTGGGACCGTAGCAGAGTTGTCATCCTCAAATACATATTTTCTGAGCCATTCAACTACGTTGAACAAAATAGCTATGTCAAAATTTTTATTGTATATATTTGGAGAAATGGTGGGCGTGGGAGGGAGGTTAGTTGGCCTCCAATCACTTTCGACTATTAAAAAGGGTTCTAGCCCTTTCAATTTCCAATCGAATGAGCCCTTCTCGAAACTTTTACGACAACTCCTTCGATCCTAAATACCCTGGTCTAAAAAAAATAAAAAAATAAAAAATACATTGTTCCCAGATCGCTCTTTACTTAGGTAGCGCTATTGCACTGACTATTATTTAAATTGTAAGAGCAGAAGTAGTAAATGTAGTATCCCCGGAAGTTTCAACTTAATGCCGCCAGTTGTTCTCAATATATTGCCCAGGTTAGACCCCGGCACCGCGCCGATGAGTGAAGACCGGTTGCGGCGGGGCCGGAACAGCGAGCCGCTGCCGCGCTGCCGGTAAGATGTCGGCGGCGCGACGCCGGCGCTATCAATGTTGACCGCAAACATTAATGCTTTCATCAGTCTTTCTCAAGTCACAGCTTAAATTTAGAACAGATTCGAGCCTATTCATGAGTTCAAAAATTCACAAGTCGCTGACTGGGAAACTGGTCTTCTTCGTTATTCATCAAGAGAAATACAAATCTGGTAGAATAGAAATGGCTGTGGCGTTTCAGAACCCTTTTTTTCATTAAGCATTACTGCATACAAAACTTGAAATACCGTATCACAAAATTCGTCAGTTATCTGGGTAAAAACTTTGAATATAACTTTGAACTTAGAAGCTTAATTTTTTCATATTGCCCTTTGCCTATATCTGTTTTGTCACCTTTAAAACAGTTGAAATGGGCGACTTTGATATTGATTGATTGTTTTTTTTTTCTTTTGGATTTCTAAAAAGCTTTCTTGTATTAAAAACTGGTTTTTAATAACAATTTGAAAAAAATGCATTTTAAAGTTTTTTTTTGCTGCTTTATAGAATATATGTCATGTAGGCTAAGGCTGAACTACTGCTTTTTTTATTGCTTTTGGCTGCTCTTTTGGATATTATTCATTTTTTCTTTTGGGGGTTAATTCCAAATTATAAACTCATAAATACCTAATATCAGTCAAACTATAAACTGCATTAAAAGGAGTAAATTTATCAAATTGAAAAATAGATGGTGAACACTTCACATGAGAACACTTCAATAACAATGAAGCATAAAAACACTTAATGGTTTATTCGGTATGAAGAAAAATGAAAGGCGAGCTATTTTCTTAGGTAAAAAATTAAAAGCTCATCCATTTTAAATGTAATTAAATGAAATAATATGCAGACTGAAGTAGCTCTAGGAAGAAGTTGAGATTTTCTTCCTAGTTCGTCACTTTTAATCCAAGAAAATGTTAGGACACTTAGTATCAGTTATTGAGTTTAAGCTTTGATTTCCAAATGCTCACAAACATTACCGAATTTAAGAATGTCGCAACAATAAGTCACCTGTGGTCAAAATACTCAAAGACTCCTTTTTAATATCCACCCACGCTCAAAGCTTCTGCTATGGTCATATCCATGGAAATCTCCAGAGTTTCTTTTTAAAACAGCTTTCAAGCGTAGTTAGGGGTATTTAGCCTTTTTTTGCTTTTCTTCAAAGCTTTGAAAAAAGTGTTATAATATTCCAAATGTTACATTTGTTATATTTGTGCATATTTTTGGCAATCATTTTTGGGGTGATCGAATTTTTTAAACCACTGTAGATACGTAAGAACGTTGCAACATCTAGCACCCTGAGGTCATAAGACTGTCAAAGACTCCTCCTTGAACCTCCCAAATTGAAAGCTTTTATTATGACCTGGCTTTTTAATCTAACTTGGGCACTGGAACAAGGGCGCCATTGTCACTCGAGCGCAACGTTAGGTGGGGAGGTCGATATCGCTTTCGTCACACCAATTCGTTTTAGTGTGAATCTGCCTGGTACTTATGAATGAATGTGTTCAAAGTAAACCCGCTTCATCAATAAGAAAAAAACGGATTGGACGCATATGTCCCATTCCGTTTGGACGATAAAACCATACAAGTGCTGTACCAAGTACAACTCACGAAAATCTTGTTAATTTTTGTCAACTGTTCAACTTTTTGGCATCCCTGCTTTAAATAAAAAAAAAATCAAGTTACTATCACTCAAATATAATAACTCCCTATGCCCCCTCCCTCTGGATACCATCTTGATAGGATACCGTCTGTGCTTAAAAAAAAATTAACTTAATGGCATCTTTGCTTTCTAAAAATCGAGGTATTATCATTTAAATATGATAGCTCACTATCCCTCCCCCGCCCCCCTCTGGATACCACCTTGATAGGATGCCGTCTCTGCTTTAAATTCAAAAAAATTAACTTTTTGGCATCCCTGCTTACAATAAAAAAATTTCGAGGTATTATCATTTAAATGTAATACCTCCCTACCCCCCGCCCCTGGATACCACCTTGATAGAATACTGTCTCAGCTTTACATTAAAAAAATAATTTACTTAATAATTAACTAGGTCACTATATGGTTCAAACAAACACGCAAAATAAAGAATAATGGCAAAAGTTTCATGGATGACTTGCTTTGGGCGCTGTACATTAGAAGGGAATGACCTTTCGAGTCCTGGCGGGGTGAATAACTCTAGGAAAAAAATGAATGGCGTTTCGAGCGAAAAATGAAACGCCAAAAAAGGCTTTTGGGCGAAAAATCTCAAATGATATTATCTGGCAGTGATCGACACGCCGTAAGTGTGTGCCATCATTAAGCTAGGCGGAAAAAGCTTGGGGGGGTTTTGGGCGAATAAAAGAAACGCCGAAATAGAAAATGTCTTGAG